>CAUYON010068285.1:0-14982 GCA_963573935.1 Arctocebus calabarensis | reverse complement strand
ACACTGGTTAATAAAAACCTCATCTTGTTTACTTAATTATTGTGTTAAAACATTTATACTTATGCCACTGCTTCTTATGTCTTCCATGGCAGCAGAAATTCCTTAGAATCTTCAGGAGTCAAAAAACAGGAAAACTGAGATGCAGGCGGCAGCCCAAACTGTCTTGCTGGTTCAAGTTGTCCAGTTTATCACAACCAGTAGTGAATGCCAAGAACCTTTTTTTGAGTATCACCAAGATAAAACTTAAATAAGGGTACATGTTGGACCTATTAGTATAGAACAGTGGTTCTCAACCTTCCTGATGCTGCAACCCTTTAATACAGTTCCTCATGTTGGAGACCCCCAACCATAAAATTATTTTCATTGTTACTTCATAACTATAATTTTGCCACTGTTATGAATTGTGATGTAAATATCTGATATGCAGGATGTATTTTCATTGGTCGCGACCTATAGTTTGAGAACTGCTGGTATAGAATATAAATGTCTTAACACAATAATTAAGTAAACAAGATGAGGTACATTAACCAGTGTGATGTAAGCATTCCTAATTCTATATGAAATCAGCACAGTGTACCCCATGAATGCATTAATGTATACATGATCTGTGTGTTGATTTAATAAAAAAAAAATTGGAGGTGGTGCCTATGGCTCAGTGGGTAGGGCACTGGCCCCATATACCGAGGGTAACTGCAACAAAAAAATAGCCGGGGGTTGTGGCGGGCGCTGGTAGTCCCGGCTACTCAGGAGACGAGGCAAGAGAATCGCCTAAGCCCAAGAGTTGGAGGTCGCAATGGTCTGTGACGCCACGGTGCTCTACCGAGGGTAACAAAGTGAGACTCTGTCTCTAAAAAAATAAAAAATAAATTTTATCCTCATCTTTAAAAAAAAACAAAAGCTTAAAGAGACGTGAGGGAGGTCACAGCAGTAGGGATGGATAGAAGATTGGGTCTGCTAGTCAAGAACCACAGCACGGGTGGCTAAGGGTCACTCTGTACACCGTCTGGGGAACAGCTCTGGGACACCAAACAATACGATATCACTGAAGTCCTATCAGAAGGTGACAGGAAGAAAGAGGAATGAAAAGACATCTATTAACAGCAGGAGCCTCCCCCAGTCCCGTCTTCACCAACACCTCCTCCCTTGCCATCTGAATGGGGTCTTGGGCGTGGGTCCAGGTGGGGCTGGAATTCCCCCAGTAGATTGGCAAATGGCAACACTTTAAAAGAATACAAAAACAAGTAGAGTTTCTATGTCATGTAAAATTTTCAGGTGTTAGCTGGGAGACTGCAGTCAAAGTTCAGAAGTTACCTCCTCTTTGGGGGAGATGCCGAACTCTGTCTGGAACCACAGTTAGGGCCTGACGTCTGCGTGATGCCTTCCCCTTCCAGCACTTACCTCAACTCTGTTCTTCTTCCTCATAATAACTTTCACCATCCGCTTTTCGGGCTTCTTCTTCTAGTTCATCCCGATCCTTTCTACTCTCCTCCTCTGCCCAAAGATTCCTTAGAATAGTCTGACTCTTCTGTTTCTGAGGATCAATCTTCAGCACTGTAGTGGCAGCTCTTTTCAGTGTGTTTTGAGAGACTCCAAAGTTGAACTAGATCCCTCTGAGCAGGTTGGTATAAAGTGAAGGCGAGGATGTGGGGGCAGAGACAGACACTCATCAGGGCAGGGGACGAGAACAGGAATTCTAGTGAAGACAGAACTCCTGTATGAGTCACAGGAGTGAGAGATGGTTACATAAATATCTATATTTCACGTCTCCATAGTTCCAAAAACACATGTGTGGAAGCTAAAATAATAAGGAAAAAACATTCCGTGAAAGTTCTGGAATCGCACAGAAAAAACAAATCATGGATACTCTTTATCAAAAACCCAGGCTAAAATTCTCTATAGTTGACTTCTCTCAGCCAACACAACAAGAGAAATCCTACATGATACAATTATACAGTGGATTGTAAAATCCTCATGTGATAAAAAAGAATCATGACTTTTTTTAAATTAAGTCATAAACATACATCATATATACATTGATGCCTGTATGGGGTACAATGTGCTGATTTTATATACAATTAGGAGTGCTTACATCAAACTAGTTAATATAGCCTTCATTTACTTAATTACTGTGTTAAGACATTTATACTCTATACTTAATAGATTTGACATGTACCCTGCAATATGAACCATCGGAATGGCCCCACCGTTTACCCTCCTTCCATCGAGTCTCCCCCCTCCCCTCCAATCCTTCTCCTCTTCCCAGCATTATCTTGGGCTATAGTTGTGGTTTATCTTTCTTTTGAAAGTGTGAGTGATTATAAATTGGTTTTATAATAGTACTGAGTACATTGGATACCTTTTCTTCCGTTCTTGAGATAAATCCTGACTATTTTTAACAGTTAGTCGGATCCATCTGATCCAATTATTAAGAAACATTTTATGGTGCATTTTGTTATACACAGAACAGTGAGAACAAGTCCTGAATCTTTCCTGGAGTGAACTGAGTTCTGTGAGTCTCTGCTGTGAACATTCTGGATATGGCAGGGGCGATGTTGCTGGGGACACAATTCTGGCGGCAGCTCGGTGTAGACGCCCCTTCTGAGCTGGAGTCAGAGTGAGCCCACAGCCTGCGGGCTGCTCGCCTGTGCACACGTAGGGCTGCCCTGGCCGGTGCTGCAGCAGCTCAGAGGTACCTGGTGCGAGCAGGTGCTGTGAGCACAGACTCTGCCAGGTCTGCACTGGTGCAGAGAAAAAGGCCACCCATTTTCCTCTGACATGGCTGTCCCCCAAGGACCTCTGCTCTCTTAACTCCCAATTCAATGCTGGCTTCTCAGAGAACCCAAACTGTAAGAGGGACTTAGCAGAAAGAATACTCCTAAAATCATTTATGAGCGGGCGGCGCCTGTGGCTCAAAGGAACAGGGTGTGGGCCCCATATACCAGAGGTGGCAGGTTCAAACCTGGCCCCGGCCAAAACTGCAAAAAAAAAAAAAAAGAAAAAAGAAAAATCGTTTATGAGCAATGGGTTGAAAGTGGGCCTTTCTGTGACCTTTCACTGGTTTTAGAGACTTGTCTCCATTTATATACTACAATAAATTCCAGAAGGTTAGTCCCGGAGGGAGACTCTACTAGGTCAGAGACTCACTAGTAAGACTCAGTAAAACTCCTGAACAAAAGGTCTGGCTACTTTTTACCTTGTTCAGTTTTTGGACCCAGCATTTTTCTTTTAACTCCTTCCAACTACAGGTAACATAGTTGGTAGCCTTCCTCTTTCTTAAGCACCAAATCTTGATACTTTTTCCCTGCACTTGGCAATTGATCATTTGCTTCACACATGAGCTCCCTGACAGTTGCTGAGGCCCGACAAGGGTGACCCCATGTCCAACCTCCAGTTGTAAGGTACCTGCTGTACAGTACCAGTACCTGTAATGTTCTCCTGCTGAAAATGCACCTTAGCCTGCAAGGAAGAAAAAGGAATCCCTAGTGATGGCACGTGTTCCCACCTTCCCCCTGGGGACTGCACACACCACACACAACCCTCGGGCAGAAACGGACCAGGATCCTGCTCTCCAATGTCTACTGCCGGGAGTAGGTGGGACTTGCTCACGGCACAGTCGGGAGCTCCTGCGAGTCGCTGCTCCTTGACTGCTGTGCCACCAGGAGACATCACTTCCAGTTTCACATCACTATGTCGTTGTTACAAGCCTCTGTAACTCTTGCCTGAAAGAACAAAGAATTCCCCCTGGAAGAATGTCAGGGAGCCAGACGGAGACACCCATGTCCCTGCCTTTTCCTACACCTGCTCTGTCCCAAGGAAAAGGAATACAGATGTCAAATCATTTCTTCAGACACAAAGACTGGGGATAAAGTGATTGAAATGAAATGATTTTCTTTTTCCCCTGAGAAGAAAATCAACACTCTCTGTAGCTCAAACTAAAGAAAAATGCAAGGTGGCCTTTTGGAGTTCTATTTAATCTAAACGCACACAGAGGCCCTCTTTCTTATGCTTCTCTCTTACTTTCTTTAAAATAATTTATCAAACAGAAAACAAGAGGCTCATGTCCACTGTGTTACTAGAAATTCATTCCTATGACCGTTCAAGCTGCACGTTTGTCTCTGAGCACCTGCTTGGTCTCTGACTGAAGTTGCTGGTCTGCACTGAGTGTGCAGTGAAGCCCCCACGCCCTGTGTTTATCACCAGGGCCAAGAACATTTGACTGGCACTTGGCAGTCTGGCCCCCATTATTCTTGACAAGGGGTAGACAGAGGGGAGAACTGTTAAATTGTTTACTGCTTCAGGACATTTTAAAAGATGATGAATGTACAAACAGCACGGAAAAAAGGAGCCCTCTGTAAGGTGGTTTAGAGTCAGGACAGAAAATTCAAACAATATTAGCCTCAAAAAGTCAACACTAGATACCCTTCCACTAAGGACCTACAAACAGACAGAGTTCCTCTGCACACACGTTAATAGACGCCACCCGCGACAACGCTGCTTCCACCTCCTCTGAGCATTTCACGGGACTCAGACGGTTCCAGAACCAAAGAGCTTTGTCTCCTGAAAATCTGTGGTGTTAGGACTTTCACATCTGGCTGGCCCAGAGCAGGTGAGGGTGTGGAGAAGCTCGAGGTCAGGGCAGGGCTGGGACATGTTTGCCCTGTGCAGGCCACACTGGTGGGTGTGAACCAGGAGGCAATGCTGGGGTTTATGTCTCTTTACAGTTTATTGAGACAAAGTGCCACACAGCAAACGCTTCTTGGGCCCTGACATCTGCATCCTACATGATCAAAAAGCACAGGTTATCCTTTTAAAAAACAAGTACTACATCATTGATAATGGAAAAGTACTTCCCCATCTTGCCTGCCTACTCTCACAAGCCTAGGAGGGTCAGTATTTGCTTTCCCTTCAAGCACTAGATGATATGATTTGATAAACAAATTCTAATAATTTTTACTTTGTCTACATCATGAGAGATTTAGTACTCTGCTACTTAAAGATTGCCCTCTTTCTCGTTGGTCATGTGAGTGTTGTTATCAATGAGGATGCCTGATCACTCATGCATCTGTCTGGAAACATGAGGGTGAATGATTTTGGAGGATACTGAACTTCCTATTCCAGCATCTCGCAATTGGCCCACTGGTGTGTCTCATGTCTACTTGGCCTTCTACTTCCTTCCAAATAAAATCCAACGAGGGCTGCACCAAAGAAAAATGCCTAAAATGATATGCTTGAAAAAAATTGTGCTTTCCCCCCTACAGTTCATTTTTTAAATTAAATCATAAACACAGAGATCATGTATACATTAATGCATTTATGGGGTACAGTGTGCTGATTTCATACAGAATTGGGAATGCTTACATCACACTGGTTAATATATACCTCATCTCATTTACTTATTGTGTTAAGACATTTATACTCTATACTTAATAAATCCTACTTGTACCCTTGCATTATGCACCATAGGTGTGATCCACCATTCGCCTTTCCCCAATTTGACCTCCCCCCTGCCCCCCTTCATCTTGGGCCATGGTTGTGATCTATTCTTCATATGAAAGTGTGAGTGATTGTAAATTGGTTTCATAATAGTACTGAGTACATTGGACATTTTTTCTTCCATTCTTAAGATACTTTACTAAGTAGGATAAGTTCCAGCTCTATCCATGTAAACATAAAAGAGGTAAAGTCTCCATCTGTTTTAGGGCTGTATAATATTCCACGGAATACATATACCCCAGTTTATGAATCCATTCATGAGTTGATGGGCACTTGGGCTTCTTCTATGACTTGGCTATTATGAATTGAGCAGCAATGAACAATCTGATACAATTATCTTTATTATAAAGTGGTTTTTGGTCTTTTGGATATACAACTAGTAGAGGAATTGCAGAATCAAACAGCAAGTCTGCTTTTAGATCCCTGAGTATTCTCCATACTTCTTTCCAAAAGGGATGTACTAGCTTGCACTCCCACCAGCAGTGTGGAAGTGTTCCCTTTTCTCCACATCCATGCCAACATCTGTAGTTTTGGGATTTTGTTATGTGAGTCACTCTTACTAGAGTTAGATGATATCTGAAAGTGGTTTTGATTTGCATTTCTCTGATGATTAAAGATGATGAGCATTTTTTCGTGTCTGTAGGCCATGAACCTATCACCTTCAGAGAAGATTCTGTTTAAGTCCCTTGTCCACAAGGAAATGGAATTACTTGTTCTTTTTATATTAGTAAGTGTGAGTTCTCTGTGGATTCTGGTTATGAAACCTTTGTCAGAAGCATAACCTGCAAATATCCTCTCCCATTCCGAGGGCTGTCTGCTTGCTTTACTTACTGAAGCTTTTTAGTTTGATCAGATCCCGGTAATGTATTTTTGGTGTTGCTTCAATTGACTGGGGAGAGGGGGGTCCTCCTCACAAAGTTTTCTTCCAGGCCAATTTCTTCAAGTGTTTCTCCTGCACTCTCTCCAAGAATCTTTATAGTTTCATGTCTTAAGTTTAAATCTTTCATTCAGTGAGAGTCAATTTTTGTTAATGGTGAAAGGTGTGGGTCCAGTTTCAGTCTTCTACAAGTTGCCAGCCAATTCTCCCGGTTCCATTTGTTAAATAGGGAATCTTTACCCCAATTTATATTTTTGATGGGCTTATCAAAGATCAAGTGACAATAAGTGTCTGGGTTCATCTCTTGGTTCTCCATTCTGTTCCATACATCTACCTCTCTATTTTTGCGCCCATGCCATGCTGTTTTGATCACTGTAGATTTATAGTATAGTTTTAAGTCTGGTAGCATAATTTCTCCTGATTTGTTTTCATTTCTGAATATTGTCTTGGCTATTTGAGGTTTTTTCTGGTCTGGTTCTATATAAAATGAAGTACTATTTTTTTCCAAATCTTTACAGTATGATGGTTGTGCATTGATAAGGATTGGATCAAATTTGTAAATTGCTTTGGGTAATATGTACATTTTAACAATGTTGATTCTTCCCAGGCATGAGTGTGGTATGTTTTTCCATTTGTTAACATCTTAAGCTATTTCTTTCTCAGAGCTTCATAATTCTCTTTATAGAGATCTTTCACCTCCTTTGTTAGGTAAATTCCCAAATATTTCATCTTCTTTGGAACAACTGTAAAGGGAATAGAATCCTTGACTGTTTTTTTCCCACTTGACTATTATTGGTATATATAAAAGCTACTGATTTGTAAGTATTAATTTTGTATCCTGAGATGCTACTGCAACTGAATTCTTTGATCACTTCTAAGAATTTTGTGGTTGAGTCCCTAGGGTTTTCTAGGTATAAAATCATGTCATCTACGAAGAGTGAAAGTTTGATCTCCTCCGACCCTATATGGATAACCTTGATTACCTTTTCTTTCCTAATTGCAATGGCTAAGACTTCCATTACAAGGTTAAAGAGCAGTGGAGACAATGGGCAACCTTGCCTGGTTTCTGATCTGAGTGAAAATGTTTTCAATTTTACTACAATATTGGCTGTGGGTTTGCTGTAGATGGCCTCTGTCAGTTTAAGAAATGTCCCTTCTATACCTATTTTCTTAAGTGTTCTGATCATGAAAGGGTGCTGGATATTGTCAAAAGCTTTTTCTGCATCAATTGAGAGAATCATATGGTCTTTGTTTTTTAGCTTGCTTGTGTGATATATTATATTTATAGATTTATGTACATTGAACCAACCTTGAGACCCTGGGATAAAGCCCAGTTGGTCATGGTGTATAATTTGTTTGATATGTTGCTGGATTCTGTTTGCTAGGATCTTATTGAATATTTTTGCATCTATGTTCATTAAAGATATTGGTCTATAATTTTATTTTCTTGTGGGTCTTTTCCTGGCTTGGGGATCGGGGTGATATTTGAGACATGGAATATGTTGGGAAGTATTCCATCTTTTTCAATGTTTTGGAAAAGGTTAAGTAATACAGGTACTAGCTCCTCTTTAAAGGTTTGGTAGAATTCTGATGTGAAGCCATCTGGTCCCGGACTTTTTTGGGGGGAGATTTTGTATAGCTGATTCTATTTCATTACTTGATATAGGTCTGTTCAGTATTTCCAATTCTTTCTGATCAAGTCTAGGAAGTTGGCATGCTTCTAAATATTGCTCAATTTCTTTTAGATTTTCATATTTCTGAGAATAAAGTTTTTTGTAGTATTCATTAAGGATTCTTTGAATTTCTGAGGTGTCTGTTGTTATTTCGCCTTTGTCATTTCTGATTGATGATATTATGGACTTTAATTTTCTATTTTTGGTTAGGTTGGCCAAAGGTTTATCAATTTTTTTTGAAATTTTCAAGAAAACAACTTTTTGATTCATTGATCTTTTGAATAATTCTTTTGTTTTCGATTTCATTGAATTTTGCTCTAATTTTAGTTATTTCTTTTCTTCTGCTGGGTTTGGAGTTGGAGTGTTCTTCCTTTTCCAGTTGCTTAAGATGTCCCATTAAGTTATTGACTTCCTCTCTTTCTGTTCTTTCCCACCTACATTTCACAGGGGAAGAAGCACAGATCTTACAAAATTCAAAACCGTGTTACCTGTGCCTAAGAGTGTTCACATTTTTGAAAAATGAAGTCAATCTTTGCTATGACATATCAAGAGGAGGTAAAACAAGAAACCCAGAATAATCTGCAAAAAGACCTTTTCCAAATTTAATTGACCACAGAGTTCAGCCCATTCCTTCAAATGCAATTATGCAAAGAGGCAAACTTAATATTGCAATCAATAGAGTTCCATACTTTTCTAATGCCAGGTCATAGCTCTCATTGATTTTAGGGGGATTAGTGGCACAAACTTAGCTATGAACATATGAATTTCACACCATAAAGAGAATGACTTTTCCCACTCAGGGAGAACAATAGAGCAGCGATTGTGGACTCACGGAATGGAAGACTCATTCCCAGCCTTTAGAAACCATATGAGGAGCAGCAGGGTATGTGCTCAAATTATTTTAACAGATTCAAAACCAGACACAATTCTTAAAATCTGGAGAGAAAAGTGTAGTGTGTTAGTTTTTGCCGTGACAACAGGGCATGATCAAGGTTGCTGGAAGCATGCTTTCAAAAGTCCTTTTTATTATGGAAAATAATAATTCTCCAGAAAATACTCTCACAAAAGGCATGCCTCAAAAAAAAAATCCTCCTAATTGTGGCTGGCTTAAGGCCTCTCCAGAGCAGTCAATAGCGAGCTCATGCAGGTGGCCTGCTCCCCTCCTGGCGCCTGATAAAGCCAGCCTCTTCCCCGGATCAAGGTATTAAGGTTTGGGTTATTTGTATTGATTTTATGTGCCACTATGCAGAGCCAGCCATGCTCATATCTCTAGTTCACAAATTCCTCTTTAAAATGTCACCGCCATCTCATTTCCTCTGCCATCAATACTGGAGCCAGAGGGGCGGCTGATTGTTAACCTGAGGGCTTGTCAGATGCTGGGGGACCCCATATTCCCAGAGTCTTCACTGACACCAGCCACACGGGGGGTGAGAGGGTAAGGGCCACAAGATCCGTCACACGCACACACACAAAGAAAGAAAGAACACAAGATTCATCACACATACACACACAAAAAAAAAAAGAGAGAAAGAAAGAAAAACAAGAGAAAGAAGAAAGAAAACTTTCAAATATTTTTATCTGATATTCAAAAGGATTTCGCCTCTTGCCTGGGAGACCCCTGAAATGGACAGGCCCTCTAGTGGTTAGCAGTGAGCTTAGACGTAACAGAGGCTTGAGAGTCTCTTTCCGAATCTTCTGAAAGCATAGCCACACCCACAGACAGGTGTGTGCACAGGAATTTCTATACCTGAGCACAGCTATCACCAGCTACACCCACTTTCTCAATCCTGCTCAAAATAAACCTTATAGGAACTGAATTTCCTGATAATTTATTATCAATAAAGATTTTTTTCCTGAAAGTTCTAAAGCAAGTCTTTCTCAAAAATCAAACTAAGAATTTCAAACAGATGCATTTCCTTCTCAGCATGGAAAATAAAAACTAGCCTTACCCGGGCTCCACACAGAAATCTACACACTGGCGCAGCCATGACTGTATTTATCAGTCGATGGTGATCCTTTAACAAACATGCAGCAGAGTAAAAATAAAACACATGTTTTCCCTTATTTCTCTGTAAGCGCTTACTTAAGGTTTTATTATATTTGGCCATGGGACATTCAGTAAACTTACTGATGATATCAAAGAATGATTTTACAAACAGTAAAAGTTACACTATTGACACCACCAAATTCTGGAGTATTTACATTGTGTTAGGTGCACACTTGCTCTGGGAGATTAACAAACATTACTACAGAGGCTGTGGCCAAATCCACCCTGGTTGTTTATAAAACCTTTACAACTCATCAGCTTCCACTAACACACTGGCACTGTTCAATTACCATCAGTGTTAGAGAGCCTTAGCAAAACATCTAGTGCCCATGTAAATAGACAAATCTGAAAACTAGCTGGTCTGTTGGCTTACATACTGTAGGTAATGTTTTCTTTTGCTCAAATTTGTTCTGGAAACTAATCACGCTCTGATAAAGCCATCTGCAAATATGAGAAAGATTGACACCCACATGTCAAAGTTTACACAGCCTGACCAAGTGTACATATAGTGCAGATGATGTAAGGTCTCTGCGTACAGAGCGTCTCCGGGGCCATGTTGGAATGCAGCTCCCTGGGCGAGAATGATCGTACCGCCGTCCACGTCCAAGCGCTACTGGCCAGTCTCCTTACCAAGCTAGAACCTTCCAACAGGATGGGTGCTCTTCTCAATGCTCATCATGGAACTTTAACTTTATTCCTCCAGGGCATTATCAGTCTAGGACTACAGGACTATTATCGCTTAGCTAGAATTCCAGACACAATTGCTTTTCTACAAGTCACTAAAGCCTTTTAACGTTTATCCAGAAAATGATAGTATCTTACTGTTTACAAGCGAGAAGGCACAGCATTAACTATTAATAGGAGTAATGTTATGAAATGGCAATTGGCTAGAAATCTGTGGGCTGTCAACTTTTTACTGTACATCATCAAATTTGCAGGAAAGAGCCTGGGATGGTGGCTCACATCTGTAGATGAGTAATATAGCAGGATCTCTTAAAGCCAGAGGTCAAGATGAGCCTGGGCAACACAGCAAGACTTCATCCCTACAAAAGATTTATGAAAAATTAGCTGATCATGGTGGCGCACACCTGTAGTCCCAGCTACTTAGGAGGCTGATTTGGGAAGATTGCTTTGGCCCAGGAGTTTGAGGTTACAGCAAGCTGTGAGCCACTACACTCCAGCCTGGGCAACACAGAGAGACCTTGTCTCAAAAATAAATAAATAAGATTTGCTGGAAAGACTGTATATAGGACTGGAATACAAAGCCCATGGTGACCAAACATGGTCAAGCACCACAGGGCTTCATCTGCACCCACCTTGGCTGTGAATTTTTCTGATGTAAAGGTACCTGGTGCAATACTCTTTGCTGTAGTTTTTGTCTCCAGAGATAAACCTTGTGGCTCTATGTTGTGTGGTCTGGACTTCCTTCTTTGGTAGCACAGTACAAAACAAAATGTACAGGATTTATAGTGAACCTCTGAATTTTGAATTATCGATTTGAAATTTGAGCTTCTATATACTCCTAATTACACCTTACCATGAGTATGGAAATCATATGTCCAGAATTTTATTCTTCAGTTTTTCTAGGGACCAATTTTAAATGCTCCTGTTTATAATTTCCAAAATAAAGTCTAATAATTCTTTGAAGGACATGGCGACATTTGTTTCTCTGTAGCCTTCTGCAATTCTCAGGATTGGCCTTCGGTTTTTGTTTTTTAGTTATCCAAGGGTAGCTTTGTGATTTTTATCTGCCAGACCTTTCGGTTCCCATTTTAGAGACAGTTCCTTAGTTCTTCGCCAATTCTCAATTTTTTATTTTTTTCTTAAAATTTCCCATTTTAAGATCATTCTTCTTAATAGATTATTAAGTATATACCCAGTTACGGGTTTATCTCTTCCTGGATTTCCTTCTGGCGGCCCCTAGATTCTTGTTTTGTGAAAGCATCACTAATAACTAGTCTTTCAGTTTCCTTGAAATTCTTTGATGTCATCACAGTTCTGGATTTGTCCCTGTTCATCTTTCATATACTCTAAAGGGCACAACAGAATTTCTTTGTTCAGTCACAGTCAATTGTTTAGACACCTTTATCTTTACAAATCTATATATTCCAATACTTTCCAAGTTAAATACTTTCTTTGTTTTTGTTTTAGAGACAGAGTCTTACTTTGTCACCCTCTGTAGAGTGCGGTGGCATCACAGCTCACAGAAACTTCCAGCTCTTGGGCTTACGCGATTCTCTTGCCTCAGCCTCCCAAGTAGCTAGAACCACAGGCTCCCACCACAACACCTGGCTATTTTTTTTATTGCAATTTGACCTAGGCTGGGTTTGAACCCACTACCCTCGGTATATGGGGCCAGTGCTCTACTCACTGAGCCACAGGTGCCGCCCCAAGTTAAATACTTACAATAAACTTCTTAGGTTGTAGAAAATTGCAAGTTTTCATGAATAGGACATATATCTAAGGAACTGCCTTGTTATTTCTTATATTTATCCTATTTACCAAAGATGGATTTAACCAACTTGACAAGAAGTTTTTGTTTTTGTTTTTTTGCAGTTTTTGGCCGGAGCTGGGTTTGAACCCATCACTTCTGGCATATGGGGCTGGCGCCTTATTCCTTTGAGCCACAGGTGTTGCCCTTGACAATAAGTTTTGAAGGATGCATTGTGATGTGATATTGTGTGCATCACTCTTTAACTTGTGCCCAACCATTTGCACTGTCTTTGATCACAGAATATGACTTCCAGCATTTCATAACCTCTTTTGTAGTTTACAACATGCTTTGATATGAAATGTGTAACAATTTTACAATGTTTCTTGTCAAACAGAAACCTCTTCTACCTTAGCTCATAAAACTTAATTCCCAATTTCCTCCTCCCAAAGAATAAATGATCTTTGCCCCCAGGGGGATAATTGGATTGTGGAAGTGGGGAGCAGCTTTACAGTTACTAGGTAATATTACGTTAGGGGAGGTGATTAAGGGCAGCGTGAACTTGGCTTCTGGGAGGATGCCGCCCAAGGAAAGGGGCAAGAACTTAGATTTGTTGAAGGCCTGTGCTGGGCTGAGGCTGGTCTGTTGGGCTTTATGCTACCACCACTTAGTGCATTCAGTGAACTTGAGGTTCATTTAGTTTCAAGCAGCTCATTCCCTACCTTCTTGGCTTTTAATGCCTTCCAACAGTTCTTGCCACAAAGGCCACACTCCATAGAGGTCTCTCGTGCTTTGGTTCACATCAGCATTTCCAGCGTCTGTTTTTCCTTCCATCTCTTTATTTTCACTGCCTCAATGCCGTTGGGCTTCTTCCCATTGGCTATAACAGATTGGTTCACCTGTATATCTCTAGGACGAGTCCAGTTCTGGCACAGACCAGATACTAAGTAAATATTCCTTGGGCAAATGCATTTAATCCTTTCAACAATCTTAGGATGAGGAAATAGAGGGTCAGATGGATTCAGTCCCACGCCTAAGACTCAACTAGTAACAAGGAGAGGTTGACGGCGTCTTAGCGAGGATATTTAGGTTTCTCTGAGATCCTGTGTAGGAGACATGTCAGAACCCTTGGCAGCTGAAGAAGCACACACTGGTGAACCAACCGGCTGGTGGAGAGACAAGCAGGGAACATGCAGGGTACCTGCATCCCGAAGCAATTTCCTTCCCCTCACATGTGTTTGCCACCCACCGTGTTCCTTTAGAGCTTTTATTTATCTGTGGATTTTCTTTGAAGCAAAGCAGCCAGAGGAGGTTTTTTAGAAGCCAAGGTGAGAATTAGTAAGATGCATTGCCATGGCACCTTTTATAACATTGAAAAATGATCATTAGATTCTCTCTCAGGAATGAGGGATTTGCATCTGGCTTGCATTGTGCAAACAGGGCTTTTGTTGATTTATCAACAGGACTTCGCTTGGGGTTTTGGATTGGATTCCAGAGGTTGGCACCTACACTCTAAAAAATCTAAACAGAAGGAGAAAATAAATCACCAACTGGCACTTTAAATGCAAAGATTTATACCAGATTTAATGAGCTTCCTGTCTTGCTAAGCATGAGGAAAATGTCGTGTTTACCCCGATGCTCTCTGCTCCGGGCAGTGGGTGTGCCAAGTTGGGAGGGATGTAGAAGTGGGTCAGACTCACTCAGCTGGAACTCACAAGTTCAGAGGAGAGCGCTTGGCCGTGACTCTGGCCTTCCTGGTGCACCTCCCCGCTTATCGCCGATCTAAGGAGAAATGTGGGTGGAACCACATTGCCTTACGTGCGATCCCCAAGAAGCAAACCCAAATCAAGGATTTGCGTGCAAGTTGTTTGTTTGGGCATGGTCCCGGGAAGCCCTGGTCGTGTTGGCTGGAGGGAGGCAGGAAGGCAGTCCCGGCAGGCGTGTCGTCAGGCTGGCTGCCACTGCGGGCCGCTGGAACCCAGTCCTGCTGCGGACCTCCAGCAAACACAGGTCTGGGGAGCTGGGGGCGCATCTGCCGACCCCTCAGTGACCTTGACCTGGAGCGCCGATGGGCAGAACAGAGTCTGGCACGCAGACCAAGTGGGACTCAGGCCTGGCCGCTGAGTGGGCACTCACTGAACTGGGAAGGGTCTGTGTGGGAGGGCTGGGAGGTGTCTGCTACTAGACACATCAGCTACCTGCCGAGGTCACACCACTGTGCCTTCTGTGCTTCCCTTTTCAACTTGCGTGCGACTCACACGCATGGCTCAGGAGGCACAAACCTCTGACCCCACCCCATCACACACCGCTGACGAAGTCGGCATGATCATTCAACAGCATTTGCTCCCACACAGGCATAGAGAGCCGCTCTGAAAACACAACTGTGGCCTGCATGGTGACAGTGTGTCCCGCCTTCTCCCTGCCTGGTGACAGCGTGTGTGTCCCGCCATCTCCCTGCCTG
>CAUYON010068284.1:0-31964 GCA_963573935.1 Arctocebus calabarensis | reverse complement strand
TTTGGGGCGGCGCCTGTGGCTCAGCGAGTAGGGCGCCGACCCCATATACCAAGGGCTGCGGGTTCAAGCCCGGCCCCTGCCGAACTGCATCAAAAATTAGCCGGGCGCTGTGGCGAGCGCCTGTAGTCCCAGCCTTGGGAGGCTGAGGCAAGAGAATCGCTTGAGCCCAAGAGCTGGAGGTTGCTGTGAGCTGTGACTCCACAGCACTCCACAGAGTGATACTCTGTCTCCACAAAAAAAAAAAAAAAAAAAAAATATTAAAACTTAAAACTTTCACCTTAGTGATACATTCTATCAGGAGAACAATAATTATAAAAGAATTTCTCATAGAAAATATTTTTCAACAGCAATTCTTTTGTTCAAAGTTAATACTTTAAGATCAAATGCATTTGTCAAAATAATGAGATTATTTTACACTTTTCCAATTTTGTGAGTTATGAACCAACTAGAAAATAATCAATGAATAGGGATGGTAAGTCCTCATTTTAACACCATTGATGGGTTCTCGAAAACTTGACTGTAAGTAAAGTGACATACGTGAAACCCTTTTTTTCATTAATATTACCAGAATATGTTGTTTTGCTTAAAATGGCAATTTCCAAGAACCTATTAATGAGGTTAAGTTAGGACTTAACTGTATTTCATTTATATAATAATGTGATACAATTAAAAATGTCTACAATAATGTTGAATATAGTAATGTTTGTTTAACTTTTGCTTGTTAAGATGTAAAAATTATTGTAGTTAAATAAGAAACAAAAAGTAATCATTTCATGTGTATATAAGCACTGATGTATATAATTACATTACATTGATGTGTATAATTACATTAATGTTTTGATGTAATTCTTTTCATTGACTGTGTGTGTTCATATGATTATAGTGTAATTTTTGCTACATTCATTATCCATTTTATTGGCTCTGATCTAGTGTGGTAGATATAATTCTAACATTGTCTTAAAGATTCCCCCTTTCCTGGGCATGCTCCCCGCATAATTGTTGAGCAGGTTATACTAGTGATGAAGTGATACCACACGGTGACTTTAAGAAAGGGAGATCATCCTGGATGTGTCTGATCTAGTCAAGCAAATAAAAATAATTCTTTAAAAATAATTTAAAATTAATTCTTTAAAAATAATTCTTTAAAAATAATTCTTTCTTCCTAGAGAAAACCATCAAAGCATGAGATGAGAGTCCACATGCAGAAAATGGCCTTCCAGGTTGCTGGCCTGGAAGATGGAGGCGCCATATGACAAGGAACAGGGGCAAACTGAGCAGTCAAGATGACCTCCAGGGGTCACCCAGCAAGCAAATGGAAACCTCTATCCTACAACAACAAGGACTGAATTTATCAATTTGAATGAGCTTCAAATGTTTCCCTGAGTTTTCAAAAACAAAAGCCAGCTGACAATTTAATTTCATCCTATAAGATTTTCAGCAAAGAACCCAGCTGTGTTCTGCCTCATCCTGATAGAACTGTGTCCTAATAAACGGATATTGTTTAAGTTACTAAGTTTGTGGAAATGTGTTACACAGCGATAGAAAACTAACATAACTAGTATGAAGCCCATCTGAAATTCCATCAGTTTATTATATAAAAGAAAGAAAGAAAATAGTAAAGATAACATAAATTACTGAAACAACGTAAACAAAAACACCAAACACAAAAGTTGATTCTTTGAAAAGATTAATCAAATTGGTGAAGCCCTGATAAGAATCATAATTAATAATACTTCTGGGCTTTTCTACTTGTTGACCAATTTTCTTTTAATGTTTGTTTCTAGTGGCTCATTCTTTGCCAATTTATGGGCTCATATGTTTTTTTGCTTTAATTTTCAAATTTTTACTGGCTTTATGATTTGGTATGTTTTTAATATCTAAAAATGTTTCATGTGAAATTTAAAAGGGTGCACATTGCAGAAGTTGATTATGGAGTTCTACAGAGTTACTTAGTTTTTATGTTTACTAAAAATTAGGTTTTTCAGGTTCCAAGTGAGTGTAGACAAACAGAAATTGGACGTAAGTGTCTGGATCTCATGAGGGAGTCACCTTTAGACAATAACTTATAAATGAAAATAATATTCTTAGAGATAAAACTGTATGGTATATGTAAAAATAGGTTTTTAGGTCATATTAAAGAAATAGGCATAGAAAACAGAGTCTGTAAAAAAAGACTTGACAAATCTAATGTGTTTATTCATTTCTTCATATAATTTTATTTAATTTTCCTTAGGAAAATTTTATTGCATCATTCCTCGTAAGCAAAACATGAGTGTATTAAATTAAAGATAAATAACCACATATTATATTGCTATTATGCAGACAATAATTTTTATTTTATTTCTTTTTTTATTAAATCATAGCTGTGTACATTAATGCAATCATGGGGTAAAACGTGCTGATTTTATATACAATTTGAAATATTTTCATCGAACTGGCTAACATAGCTTTCATGGCAATTTCTTAGTTATTGTGTTCAGACATTTATATTCTACATTTAGTAAGTTTCACCTGTACCCTTCTAAGATGCACCATAGGGTCCACACTCAAATACCCTCTTTCCACCCATCTTCCCCCCTCCTCTCCCCTCTCTTGCCCCTTTCCCCATATTCTTGTGCTGTAATTGGGTATAGCCTTCATATGAAAGCTATAAATTAGTTTCATAGTAGGGTTGAGTACATTGGATTCTTTTTCTTCCATTCTTGAGATACTTTGCTAAGAAGAATATTTTCCAGCTCCATCCATGTAAACATGAAAGAAGTAAAGTCTCCATCTTTTTTTAAGGCTTCATAATAGTCCATGGTGTACATATACCACAATTTGTTAATCCATTCATGGGTGAATGGGCACTTGGGCTTTTTCCATGACTTAGCAATTATGAATTGGGCTGTAATAAACATTCTGATACAGATATCTTTGTTATAATGTGGTTTTTGGTCTTCTGGATATATACCTAGTAGAGGAATTAAGGATCGAATGACAATTCTATTTTTAGATCTCTAAGTATTCTCCAAACATCTTTCCAAAAGGATCAAATTAGTTAGCATTCCAACCAGCAATGTAGAAGTGTTCCTTTTTCTCCACATCCACGCCAACATCTCTGGTTTTGGGATTTCATCATGTGGGCTATTCTGGCCTCCTTTCAGCCCCTCTTCCCTCCGCAATCTGGAAGTAATGAGACTGCTTCTGTTATTTTGTCTGTTTTGTTGTGCTGTCTTCTCTGTGACTCACCTGATCAACACACATGAACCTCCCCCAGTCAGCTCTCTTCCAGAAAGTGGCAATCTCGGCTTGTGGCCACTTTCCACAGAGAGACAAAAGGCCAAATTAGAGGAAATCACAGTACACACAGAAGAATACAATTGGATCCTTAGCCCCAGCATATATAAATAAAATATATAAACTCAAAATGAATTACATAAGCCCAGAAACTAAATTTATTTGGAAAATAACATGAGGGAGAATGTTCTTGACATTGGTTTTGGTAAAGGATTTTTGGCTATGACCCCCAAAACAAAAGCAAGAATAGACAACGGATTTGAATCAAACTAAAAAGCTTCTTCAAAGCAAAAAAAAAAAGAAACAAAAAAAACAAAAACAGCAAATTATATAGGAAAGTGTATTTTCAAGCCGTACCTCTGAAAGGAGTTCAGGAAATTCAAAATATATAAGAAACTCAAGCAATTTAACAACAGGAAAACAACAGATTTAAATAAATGGGTAAAGGATTTAAATAGACATTCCTCAAAAGAAGACATATAAATGTCCACAAATATTAAATGTTCAATGTTACTAATTATCAGGGAAATGCAAGTCACAAGCACATGATGCATCATTTCATACCTGTCCAAATGGTTATTATGAAAAACACAAAACATAACAAGTCTTGGCAAATATGTGGAGAAAGGGATATATTATAAATTAGTGCTATCATTATGAAAAACAGTATGGAGTTTCCTCAACAAATTAAAAAAATAGAGATATCAAACAATCCAGAAATCCTAATACTAGATATAAACAAAAAAATGAAATTTGTATGCCAATGAGTTAGTTGCATTTCCATATTTATTGCAGTATTATTCACAATATCCAAGATATGAAATCAAAGTGAACAGATAAAAGAAGAAAGAAAATGTGGTATATATACACAATGGGATGCCATCATATTAAGACTTAAAAAAGAGTGAAATTCTATGATTTGTTGACAACAGAGATGAACCTGGAAGACCGTATGCTAAGTGAAATAAAATAAGCCAGGCACAGAAACACAAAAACTGGATGATCTTACCTATACTCATTCAAAAAAGTATAACTCACAGAAGCAGAAAGTATAATGGTGGCTGAAAAAAAGCCAGAGGTGAGTGGTGGTGGGGTTATCCAAAATGTACAAAGTTTAAGTTAGATGAAAACTGAATGAATGAACACTATTCTGTTATGATAGTGACAATAGTTAATAATAATGTACCGTATCAAAATACTTGAAAACTGATAAAGGCGTATAACATAAATGTTCTTACCACACACGAAGTGATAATAAAAATGCAACGTGATGGGTATGTCAATTAGCTTGAATGTGGTAATCACTTCACATTCTATACATGTATCAAATCATCACATTGCATATTCTAAATATATACACTTTTTGCCAATTATACCTCAAAAAAACTGGAAAAAATATCTTACAATTAAGGTGATTCACTATTATGGTGGAAAACAGTTCCAGAAAACAGTTATTTTAGATTAGTAGGCTAATAGGATTGTTTCCAACCGAAAGTCATTTTTCACTTTCCAATAGATTATCTGGATGGTTTTAATTTTCACCTCACTGTCGTATCAGGAAAAGTTTACTACCTTGTATGAAAAAGATATGAACAAATGTTTGTTGAAATTAATACATGAGATAAAATTTCCAGTCCCCTTTCTTCCTCTTACTCTCTGTTTACTCCCTGAGTTCATTCTTATATATAACTTAGAATGTTTTATTCATTTTTAAACTAATTAGATATCAATCTCAGAAGAAGGAATGTTAACTTTTATAATCTAAAAAAAACACCATCACAGGGCTGCGCCTGTGGCTCAGTGGGTAGGGCACCGGCCCCATATTCCTAGGGTGGTGGGTTTGAACCCAGCCCTGGCCAAACTGCAACAAAAAATAGCCAGGTGTTGTGGCGGGCGCCTGTTGTCCCAGCTATTTGAAGGCTGAGGCAAGAGAATTGCATAAGCCCAGGAGTTGAAGGTTGATATTAGCTGTGATGCCATGACACTCTACCCAGGGTGACAAAGTGAGACTCTGTCTCAAAAAAAAAAAAATCATCACCAAAAAAATTATAAAAATTATTCCTTTAAGAATCCCAACAATTTTTTTTGATTGCTTATATTATTTATTCTATCCCTTAGTTTCCTGTACTCTCAAACTGAAAAGCATACCTATTGCATATACTTGCTTTGCCCCATTAATGCACAGTTGTCTGTGTCTCATCAGAGAGGAGGTTGCCCTTCAGTGGTAGGTGATGTAATTCTTGGTGTACACTGCACATGGCTGTGGAAGGGTTTGGCAGCCCCAGACATGAATGGCTTTCACATATCAGATCAGTATGTGAACTAGTAGTGGGAATTGCTGGAAAAGCCTCTGTAGCTGGCAAATATTTTAATGATGCATGTTGTAAAATTGGAGCCAGCCAGCCTTTCATCTACCCTCAAAACCCCAAAGTTCTAATGATAGATAAGCCTTTTATTTTTCTTGAGCTAAAGCACAGAATACAAGAAGATAGCCACTAAATAAGGGGCTCATTTTATATGAATGCTGAAAGGAAAATGACATAAAGCCAATCTAGGATATAACTACATTTTCAACATTGCTTAAAATGGACCAGGGCACATGGATGTTATAGCAACCACCAGAGCCATATATATTCCATGCTGATTCTAAGATCTTGTGCTTTTACCAAAAGCTCAAAAGATTAATTTACTTACTTCACAGCTTGCACAGCTGTTATTTGAGAATAATTGGGCTTCTTAAAAAAAAAATCAAGTACTGGCCATTTAGAATATTTATATAAAACCCAAATGAAAGATTTCTGACTGAGATGCGGGCAGCATGGAGTGTTTTGTGAAGAATCACATCAGCTATTCAACATGTCTGTCCCTCCACTGCAGATGAGATCTCTTACCTTCATAGGTAACCATATGCTTCTGACAGGGTGTTTAATCAATCAGGGAACAAAGAAGGTGCTCCAATGTTATGGAAAGAATATTTAAATTTTATTGTCTAGGAATTATTCTGTGCATTTTTAAGCACACAAAGAACTAAGAGAACTGTAAAAATTGTCACATCTCTCACATGAAAACACAATGAACTCTCTGTGCATCATTAGCAAAGCAAATGAGTGATTTGGGGAACGTGTGGGCTGCCATTTCATCCTTCTGTTTATAGCATTCAAGAGAAAAGACCGCTGCATCTATACACATAAGGAAAGTCTCGAAAATTCCATCCCAGCAATTCCTTTTCAGCCCATGTAAAGCACATGTAAAGAAGCATATGAGCTATATAGCTTAACAGCACACATGACAGAAGAGATTTCTGACCACCCTATCAGACTTGGAAGTTTTTATCACCTATTTATTTTTATTATACACATACAGGGCTTCCCCTTGCTTTCTGTTAGTCACCATGTCTGATAGAAAACATGTAAGCATAATTAGCCCAATGATCTAGCATAAAGATCTATTTTCTCCTTGAATATGTGTAATCAGGATGAATCCAATGTCACTGTGACCCCCATCTTTGTAGATACATACAAAAGAACAGCCACCACTAAAACAACAGAGCCAGTCATCGCATATAAAGTCCTCAGAGGCCAGGTGGAGGGTCTCACATCCTAGCCCTTTGAGAGGCCAAGGCAGGAAAATCCCTTGAAAATCCCTTGAGGAATTCAAGACCAGCCTGAACAAGAGTGAGATTGACACATCACTACCAAAAAATAGAAAAATCAGCTGGACATTGTGGCAGGCACTTGTAGCCTAGGTTACTTTGGAGGCTGAGAGACAGGAGGATGGCTGGAGTCCAGGAGTTTGAGGGTGCTGTGAGTTAGTCCGAGGCCATGGAGCTCTAGTCTGGGAAACAATAAATACTGTCTCAATAAATAAATCACACATAATAAAATCCTCATATATCTTCAACAAATATTATCTCCTTAGAACTGGATTTAAAATACGACAGTTAGTGATTAAAAATGTGGGTTCTGGACTTCAAATCTCTGTATTCAAATCCCAAAGCCTCTTAATAGGTACACAATACTTCAGCCTTGCCTCATTATGTTAAAAATTGGGATACTAGTAGCAACTAGTGATGAGGTTATGAAAATATGTAAAATGGCTCTTACTAAGAGCTTAAGAAAAATTAAGTACCTGTTCTATTAATAGTAACCCACAGACCTTGAGGCTACTATGCCTATTTGTGTGATACTCACTTTTCCTCATTCTGTTTTTAGTAAAGAAAAGATTCTGTAACCAGGGGTTCCTGGATGAGGTTAGCCTCAAATAAAATTCATGGATAAAACACCATATCAAAGGTCAATTGTGATTATTCAAATGCTAATTAAACAATTTACCAAGTGTTTGACTTTGCTGATGGAACATGTCTAGAGCATTTTCCCCTAAACTTTTAACATAAAAATCTCAAATGTGTAGATCACCGCCTACCACTGTGCTACTCCTCTAGAAAATCAGATCAGGTGTATTCAGATCAAGTAGAATGATATTGAAATATTTATTTTATTGTTTATAAGATTTTTGGAATTGCTTGTTTTGTAACATCATTCTGGTCTATGAGTTTATGATAGTTTGAACTTTGTTATTTAATTCAATTCATTGCTTAATTACTGTTTTCCTATGAATGATTATATTGTGGTTAATATGTTAGCATAGCAGTATTCCCAGATAGTTTTTTGTTTGTTGGGAGGTTGGGCTTTGTGGGGGCAGAGTTAATACTTTGCATGAAATATCTTATCTTATAACAGTGAAATTGTTTTCTCTTTTGTCTTGTGATTTTTTTTTGAAGTGAAATCCAAGTTTCTGTGTGAGTAGTACTATTGTACCTATCTTGAGTGTCTTGCTTGTACTGTAAAAAAAAGAAAGAAAGAAAGAAAGAAAATGCAGGAACATAAAGAAGAAAGCAAAACTCAAATTAAATGCTGAAAAACTGAAAAAAAAAAAAAGAAAATCTGATCAGGTAGGTTTCAGGAAGTATTCACCTCTGCAGTTTGAAATATACACCAGTGAATCTTATTTTGTGGAGATGATTTGAAAATAAAACAAACCAGTTTGTTAGGAAAACATTATAGAAAACAAAATGAGTCAACAACAAAGGCATCAAGAGAGTATTTTTCATGATTGTGGGTTGTTTATCTATTTTAAAAATAAATGTAAGATTCTATTTGATGCTTTAGCTTTTATCCGACCCCTTTGCTTCCATGACTGGGAAATCTATTAGCTTAAATACCAAACATCAAAGGAATGCATGTATTCGGTGTAAGCAAATAGAATGATCAAACATTCATTTGATTTGGTCCTATATCCTCCCCTAGAATTATAAAACAAAAACCAGTTTTCTTTGGTCTAATGTTGGAGACAAAATCTGGGAAAACAAAATTCTCACTTTGATTTTGTATTTAAACTGTGCTGAGTTATCTTTTTCAAGGAAAAATTACATTTAAGCACAAAAATCTCTAGCTTCCACAGTGTGTATTATTGAATCTAAGTACTTTTCTTTTCTGAAAAAATGGATTAGTTTTAAGATATTATAATCGTTAATAATCAGCTGTGTACTTTTTAAAAACCTATCAGGGAGTTTGTTTTCTTCAGTCTTCAGAGTTACAAATGATTCAGAAGAAGTGTTTAATACTCATACCATTATTTCAAGATACTTAACAAAAATTAAACATTGCAGAAACATCTTCAAAACAATAAGAAGTGTTTGTTAAATTAATATTCACCTTGAACTCAGGCAATGTTTGTTCAGCTTCTATTGTGAAAAAATTTCTAAGTTCTTACTGAATATAAATCTAACTAAACAGATAAACAACTAAATGCCACATGATAAATTATACCTAAATGGAACAATGATCAATGTCCCCTAATGCTTCCTGGATCAAGGGTCAGAAAAGGTAACAAAAGTTGTTCTTTGAAAGATGAGTAGGAATTTTCAAGATGGATATGAGAAATGGAGGGGTCTCAATGAGATTAGATATTTCAGGGGGAAGGAAGAGAGAAAGGAGAACATTAAAGATAATTGAGGAACTCAAAAAGAAAGAAAGATATTTGAAGCAAAATGGAGCCCTTAGAGACTGGGAATAAAACATGGGAGATAAAACTAAACATCGTGTAGAAAGTGGTGAGGTCAGTGGCTAGAGGAGAATGAACAATATTTTTGAAAGTTCACTTAGGAAAATAGGAAAGGACTATATGTGATTCTAGTAAATGGTTACGACTGATAAGTAAACCTGATCATTTATTTGGCAGGGTTATATATTTCATACAATATTTGATCATTTTCTATTTACAAAAAGCAAACAGATGAAAAATGTCTTGTGGAAAATAATTTCATTTTCATAACAACAAAAATATAGAATAAAAACCATATGAAGGAATGATAGGCACATGAAAAAAACTTGTATAAACGAAAGGCTATTGTTTTCAAATAGGAAGACTCACTAATGTAAAGCTGCTGTATTTTCCGAAATTAATCTACACATTTAGGCTGGTCTGGTGGCTCATGCCTGTCATCTTAGCACACTGGGAGGTCGAGTCAGGTGGATTGCTTGAGCTCAGGAGTTCCAGACTAGACTGAGCAAGGGGAACATCCTATCTTTACTAAAAATGGAGAGAACTAGCTGGCTAATGTAGAGGGAACCTGTAGTCCTAGCTACTCAGGAAGCTAAGGCAAGAGGATCACTTGAATCCAAGAGTTTGAGGTGCTATGAGCTAAGATGTCATGGTTTTCAACCTAGAGCGATGGAGTGAGGCTCTGTAAAAAAAAAAAAAAAATCCACATATTTAACATTCCTTCATAAAAAACATTACTATACTATATATTTTTAAATAAAAAATACACTATCTGATTCTGAACAAATTTTGAAAAAAATATATATATTAAGTGAGAGCTAGTCTTAAAAGACACTAAGGGATATTACATAATTAAGGCAATTAAAAATGCCTGATGAAACACCATAGGACGTAAGATATAAATTCAAATAAAATAGAACAAATTTGATATTGCACATCTGTAGGGAAGTCGTGGAATAGTCAATAAACAATAGCTATGTAGCCATCCTTTCCCTATTTCTTATTCTAAAATAAATTCTAATCATACCAAATTTTAACTATTAAAAATTCAAAGAGTAAATTTAATGCAAAGTGTAGAAAAGATAAGAGGAAAATTTAAAAACTTTAAACACACGAAAAATTTCCACAGTGTTTAAAAACATATTGGAAAATTGGATAGATGCAGGCAGAAGAATAAAAGTAGGCTGCTATCTCTCACCATAAACAAAACTTAACTCAAGATGGATTAAAGACATATCTAAGAATTAAAGTGATAAATCATCCAGAAAAAAACATAGGAAAAACTATTCTTGATATTAACCTAGGCAGATATTTAATATTAAGACTCTCAAAGCTGATAATGCAAAACAAAAATAAATAAATATGACTTAATTAAACTAAAAGGCTTATGCCCAGCAAAAGAAATAATCAACAGAGTAAATAGATGACCTATAAAATGGGATGAAATATTCACACACTATGCAGCTGACATGAGACTAATATTCAGACTTTATATGGGACTCAAATCAGCAAGAAAAAAGCAAATGACTTCCATTAAAAAGTAGCCAAAAGAGGCCAGCGCCTGTGGCTCAAAGGAGTAGAGTGCCAGCCCCATATCCTGGAGGTGGCAGGTTCAAATCCAGCCCTGGCCAAAAGCTGCAAAAAATAAAAAAATAAAAAAAAAAGTAGGGAAAAGACATGAACAGATATTTCTCAAAAGAAGAAAAACAAACAACCAGAAAACATTATCAAAAATGCTCAACACCATTAATCACCCAGGAAGTACAAATTACAACTTCAATAAGATATCACATTTACCTTTGTCAGAATGCTTATTTTCAAAAAGTTAAAAAAAAATAAATTTTATCCAGATTCTATGAACAGGGAACCATTATACCCTGTTTGAGGGAATGTAAATTAGTACAACCTCTATGGACAACAATATGGAGATTTCTGAAAGAATTGAAAGGAAACTTATCATTGGATACAGCAATCCTACTATTGGGTATCTGCCCTAAAGGAAAAAATCATTGTATCTAAAAGAGACCAACACTTGTATGTTTATCATAGCATAATTCACAGTTGTAAAGATATGGAATCAATCTAAGTCTCCATCAAATGATGAGTGAAAAAGAAAATGTAACGTGTGCATATACATACACACACACACCATGGAATACTACTCAGCCATAAAAAGAATGAAATAATGTCTTTTGCAGCAAGTTGGATGAAACCGATGGCTATTATTCTAAGTGAAATAACTCAGGAATGGAAAATGAAATTCCACATGTTCTCACTTATAAAATGAAGCTAAACTAGGCATGTCTGGTCATACACCATAGCATAATGAACACTGGGAACCCAAAAGGAATGTGGTAAGAAGGTGGTTAAGCAATGAAACGTTATGTATTGGGCCAGGCGTGGTGGTTCATGCCTGTAATCCCAGCTCTGTGAGAGGCCAAGGCAGGTGGAACCTGAGCTCAGGAGTTCAAGACTAGCCTGAGCAAGAGTGACACCCCTCACACCCTTGCCACTACTAAAAATAGAAAAACTAGCCAGACATCATGGCTGGCACCTGTAGTCCCAGCTACTCAGGAGGCTGAGGTAGAGGGTCCCTTGAACCCAGTAGTTTGAGGTTGCTGTGACCTATGATGTCATGGCACTCTAACCAGGGCAACATAGTAAGACTGCCTCAAAAACAAAAAAAATTACCTATTGGGTACAATGTACACTACTTGGGTCATGGACATCCTAAAAAGGAGAAAAGTATCTGATAATATGCCATGTTGGCAAATTTATAAAGAAACAAGCAGACTGAATAGAAATTGTTATTACCTGGTAGGGAGTGTGGCCCCATTTGTCACATACATTTTCTGTGCTATGAGCTCAGTATATACAAAGATATTCATTGCATAATTGTTTGTAAGAGTGAACACCTGCAAACAAGATAGATGTGTTCTAATATGGGTTAGCTGTGGTTCAGTGGGTAGGGTGCCAGCTCCATATACCAAGGGTGGTGGGTTCAAACCTGGCCCTGGCCAAACTGCAACAACAACAACAAAAATAGCTGGGTGTTGTGGGCACCTGTAGTCTCAGCTACTCAGGAGGCTGAGGCAAGAGAATCACCCAGGCCCAGGAGTTGGAGGTTGCTGTGAGCTGTGTGACACCAGGGCACTCCACAGAAGGTGGTAAAGTGAGACTCTGTCTCTACAAAAAAAAAAAAATCCATCTGTATAAAGGTGTATTATATGACTCTGAAGAAGGATATCACCTTTTAAAATATGATTGTCTAGTATGGTATCCATAATAAGCAAAATACATGTATACACATATACATACATGAGTATATTTGGATTTAAACAAACATGTATACTTATGTTAACAGTTCTATTGATAGACTAGCTCTCCAAAGATACAAGAAAAAAGTCAAAATTTTATGTACTATCTCAGACAACAATCAAGGTTAATGCTGACAATGATAGGTTATGTAATAAAAGTGTACCTTTTATATGATATTATAGGAATCACACTTTACCTCTGTGGTCTTACTCCTTCAAACCAATAACCTGATATTATAATGAAAAAAAGCATCAACAATTCAAATCAAGTGCATTCTAAAAAGTACCTAATGAATAGTTCCCTAAACAGTCAGTCAATATTATAAGAAAACAAGGAAAGTTTGAGAAACTGTCACAGTCAAAAGGAACCAAAGGAGACACAATGACTAAACATAATGTGACATCTTGGAAGGAATCCTGGCACAGAAGGACATATGGAAAACTGAAAAAAAATATGAATAAAGTATAGACCTCACTGAATAATAACATGTTGCTTATTAATTATTACAAACAGGTCATACAACTTTAAAATACTAATCATAGGAATAACTGAATGTGGAGTATATGGTAACTCTCTATACTATCTTTATATATTTTTATAACTCAAACTATTCAGAAACTAAAACTCTATTTAAAAATAGTTATCTATTCTGCAATGATGTTTGCACAGCTAAGCTATGATATTTGTTTAGTCAAATATAAGTCTAGATGTTGCTATGATGATGTTTCTTAGATGCGAGTAACATTTAAATCAGTAGTAGAGTTTGAGTAGATTACCTTTCATAATGTTGGTGGGCCACATCCAATACTTGAATGCCTTAATTACAAAGACTGAGATCCCCAGAAAAGAAAAGAATTATGCCTTCAGATCACCCAAGATTTAGTGATGAGACTGCAATACCAACTCTTGTTGGAGCTTTCTTTCAGCCTGTTGGCCTGTCTTGCAGATTTCACATTTGCCGGTCTCCCCACAATTATGTCAGCCAATTTCTTAAAATGAATCTCTGCATTATATTCCATGGTGTACATGTACCAAAGTTTATTAATCCATTCGTGTGTCGGCAATTTTCTTTTCTTTTCTCTTTCTTTTTTATCTGTATGATCCCACATAGTGTCCTGGGCAGAGCCAACCTGGATTCAGATCTCCACAGCCATCTACAACCCTCTGTGGACAAGTCCCAAAGTCTTTCTGTTAGGGTCAAAGGTCTTTGGGTTGCAAGGAACTGAGATTCACTCAGGCTGCCTCAAGAAGAGGCGTGAGTCAGGCACACAGAACACAGTGTAGGTATTTCGAACGAGGGTGACTGAATGTAGGAAATTGTCTGCACGTATACAGGAAAATTGAAGAGGGAAAAAAGGGGGCTACTGAGATAGTCCAGAGATTACAGGAGGCAGGAAGCAGGTCCCTCCCCAGGGGCTTGAGAAACAAATGGGGGGAGGTGGTGTTGGCAGGAGCCCACAGCTTGGAGAAGGGCTGCTGAGGTGGTAGATCCATGCGATCACCCAGCTCCACTGCGTGCCAGCAATGGGCTCTGTCCTTGGTTCAGATGGTATGAAAAACAACAGTGGTGGCATGTAGCATGATGGGGGTTTGGGTAAGGCCAGGGGTGCGGCAGAATTTGGAGAGGATCGCTGAATTTGGATCTATCATGAATTGACAATAAATTCCAGAAGGGCAAGAGCAGAGCAGGACAATTAGATACTGTCACCATAACATGAGTGCATTGGTTTTCTGTTGCTGTGTAATAAGTCAGCATGAATTTAGCTGCATAAAACAACATGCATTTATTATCTCACAGCTTCCATGGGGGCAGGAGTCTGAGCACGGCCTAACTGGGACCTCTGTTCCAGGTCTCACAAGGCTTTGGTCAAGGTGTCAGCTGAGACTGGGTCTCATCGGAGGCCAGGGTTCTCTTCCAAGCTTGTGTGGTTGTTGGCAGAATTATTTCCTTACATCCGTGGGATTCATGGTGGCTTCCTTCTTCAAGGCCAATGGGAGAGAGAACCCCTGGCTTTCTGACCTTTTAAGAGGCTCACCTTGAAAGGGTAGATCAGACGCACCTTGATAATAACCCTTTTGTTTAACTCGAAGTCTGTTGTGGGGCCTTAATTCCATCTGCAAAAACCTGGAGGGGATTATTTAGTGTGTGTGTGCCAGGGGCAGGAGTCCAGGACCCATTTTAGCATTCTTCCTACCACAACAGGCAAGAGGTGAACTCAGAGCACAGGCGTGGAGATGTGTGAATCCAATCCACTTGGATTCAGGATATAATTAAGTCCAGGCTCAGAGGACCAAGACAGGGAAGGGATCCAACTGTCAGTGTGTAAGTAGGGTGGAGTGGATTGTCAGTGAAGTAGAGTGTTCCTGGCAGGAGAAAGAGCTGCCCAAAGAATGCATTCCTTTGTCTAGGGCAGTGCTTCAACCTTCTTTATCTCAGGGCATACTTGAACCTACAGTTAAACTTCTGTGGCACACTTAAATTACGATGATCAAAAAATACATGCTTACTGTGCTTTAAACTTCTTTTGAAAATAATTAACTAATGATCTTAAAAAACTTTCAAGGCATAGATCGTCTTGGGGCACACTGGTTGAAAATTGCTGGTCTGGAGCATGAGTGCTGCAGGCAGGGGTCCCAGAATTCCTGACAATGGGGATCCAGAAAATCCCCCGAAACACCTGCAGGTGATAATTGGTTCTAACCAACTTCCAGGCTCAGAGAGGTGCAAACCCCCCCCCAAAAAATATGAGCTGTTTTAGCCCTTGCTCCCCACACGTGCCCCCAATTTTAACTCTAGCAGGATCTGAAACAGCCACTCACAAGTGGAGAAGGAGCAGCTAAAGAAGAGGAGCTGAGCGTCTGTTTCTTAACAATATTGTGCCCCAGACACGAGTCTAGGCCTGAAGCAAAGGGGGATCCGTGTGGAGATCAAAGAACTAATTGATATTTGGGTTGAACACACAGTGATTTAATGATTGGGACTGACCACAACACTTGTCCATTGCCAAAGAATACTCAGAAAAGCCAATCATCTATTTGAGTTTCCATCTAGGAACAGGTGAGAATGCTCACCACGCACAGTTATCAAAAACTAAATTTGTATCTTGATCACATCTTACATACGGGGCTTGTTCAATGTATCATTTATGCAAAGACGGGTGACGCGTAATCTTGGCCGAGGGACCAGCAGATGCAAAGGTGCTGAGGCAGGGATGCTGAGGAACAGAGGCAGAGGGGCAAGGGCGAGGCGGCAGAGGTAGGCAGGGGCTGGATCCAGCAAGGGCCTGCAGGTCACAGTGACGTGTGGATTTTCTTCTATTTGCACTGAGATGCCATTGGAGGTTTGGTCTAATGGACATGCCATGTGCTGGGCTTCGGTTGAAATTCTTTTCCCCACTTTGGAGTTGCACTTCAACTTACTGTAATTGCCCACAGGGTCTTACAGCCATTCTTTGAGGAGAGAGGCCTCAGACACGATCTGGATTGATGCTCCTGAGCAGGTGTGACCTACTGGGGCTGTTCAGAGTGCCCTTATTCTGAACCCTCAACCCTCTGACTTTTCTCTGGTGCCTTGACCTTTGTTTTCATTGGCTAGGACAATGCGGCACATAAATGCATTGGATGGACACACGAGGCAGACATTCTCCTCTGCCAGTGGCTACCTCAGCCCTAGAGGCTACAAACCACCCCTTAGCAGGCTGCTTCCCAAAACGTCCACACGTGCGTTTGGCTTGGCAACCTGGAAGTAAGGCATTAGCAAAGTCACTTGCTCATTTGCTTATCTATCCACACATCCACCCGTCTATTTATTTATCTGTTTGTCAAGAACAATATAACACAGCAGTTTCAGGTTATGAGTTCGGGATTTGAATCATCTGGTTCTTCTGCTGCCTTTACAACCTATAGGCTCATCATCTTTTTGTGCCCAGTTCTCATCTTATGTAAAGTGGGGAATACAGTACTATTACCTGCCTTGTGCCGTTTATATGCGATTTAAATGAACTAATATGTAAGGCACTGGTCTTGGCACCTGGTAAGCACTCCGTATATGCCACAGTCTTGTTCTTCTTGCTGTTAATATGTGTGTGTGTGTGGGGGAGGAAGCATAGCAGATGGTCCTCATGAGCTTTTAAGCAAAGGTTCTAAGAATACTCAAAGTTTACTTTTCTATTTCCTGGGAGCTCAAATTCCTAAGGGAAGCATGGCTATTTTCAGATAGGTTAACCTCGAATTATGTGCCAGCTCTGTATGCTCATAAACCTTACATCATTTGTTTACTCTTCCCAAACTCCTTTGAAATAAGCTCTGAATATTCTCATTCCAGGGAGGAAGAACCTCTGGCTCAGAGAGAAGAGTTACTTTTCCATATTCTTCTGGCTGAAAGTAGGGGTCACCCCTGAGTCTGTCTGCCTTGCAGGAGGGGCCAGATCAGAGCCATCCCAGGCTCTCCCAGGGGATGGCCTGGGTTCCCAGCAATGTCAGCTCATATCTGAGGACACCTCACAAGACCTCAGACTTCACCAGCTTTGAAAACTGCTCCAAAGCCACTGTTGAGCCACCCTGTCGCTGGGTCTATAGGATACCTTTCAAACTTCTTCCCGTTCACGTCCAAAAGTCAGTGCTAAGGAAAACTGCAGGTTCGATTAGCTTTCAAGAACACGCTTCATACCATTTCTTTTCCTCATTTGAACCATAAAAAAGGAGCTTTCTGGATTGAACAGCAACTTCAACTTCCTGCCTTACTCAGTAAGAAAGAAAAGCATTCCGTTGGAAATAGGTGTGATGTCATCAGCATTTTCCAATTTCAAGTGAATTTTCAAAAGCTGGTGGTTTCCTTTGGTGATCAGAGTATGTTTAGTGTCCACGAGCTGTAAGAGTTGGGCCATACTGGTCAATGGGGACAACTCTTATTTGGGGCTGGAGGGGAGGGGAAAGGACAGTTTTCTGTTTCTTGAGAGAAGAGGTTGTTGGGAAGCTTTGGACCAGGATGGGCAGAGCCCCTGGGCATGTAGACCAGTTTCTAAGCATCTGTCCTTCATGGGTGAGAGTCAAGTCAAGGTGAATGTCTCCTTAACTGGCAAACACACCTCACCAAAGGTGCATTAGGGAAGCTGGCTATCAACATCAGAAAGTGGGTCTTTTCAGCTGTTCCTGGTGACGGTGGAGAGAGAAAAATGTCATTGATATGGTCCCATTTCTTTGAGCAGAGCCAAGTTTAAAGAGCTGAAGCAGGGGTTAGCAAAGTTTTTCTGCGATGGATCAGAGTCTTGGCTTTACAAGTCTGACCACGTCTGTTCAAACTGTTCAGCTCTGCTTCTGCAGCAAGAAAGCAGCTTCACGTAATATGTAAATGAATGAGCGTTGGCTGTGTGACAGTAAATTTTTATTGAACACTTTATGGGGGCTGAAATCTGAATTCCATAGAATCGTCACATGTCACAAAATATCGTTCATCTTTTGGTGTTTAACCACCAACCATTTAAAAAGGTATAAGCCATGTTCATGGGTCTACAAAAGTAGGCAGTAGGCTGGATTTCTTCCACGGGTGGTAGTTGGCAGGACCCTTGGACTAAATGTCAAAGGGGCCGCTGGTGCCCTGGGCTGACAGGTGGCAACAGAGCAGCTTTCACATGTCTTGGAGCAGGAGGGGTAGCAGTGGAGGGTGGCATCTACCCAGCCGAGGTGTAGCAAACTCTTCTTAGACAGTGATGGGGATGTTGTTTGCATTGATGGGCGGGGGAGAGAGGCTTTTCTGAAATGAGACACTTGATTCTGATCAAGAAGCATTTGTTGATATCCCTGAGTGTTAAGAAATCTCGAGATACTGGGAATAGGGGATTTTAAAAAAACAAAAACAAAAAACAATGATTTCTTCTTTTTTCTTTTCTTTTTTCATTTCTCTTTTCCTTTTTCTTCTCTTTTCTTTTCACCAAAAGACAATCCAATTGTCAGGTAATTTAATATCCCCTGATCACCTATCCTGTTGCATGATCCGTTAAGATCAGAAGGATCAACCAGCTGGGACTTCGACTGCATGTATGTACACGGAGGACATCCCAGGGCCCTTCACGTCTCCAGTGGGCCTTGCAGGGATTACACGTCTCCTACATTTGCTGCTTGCTTTGGGTTCCACATTCTGCCTTGACTCTCTTCATACCTTGTTTCTACTCTACACCTTCTAATCGGTGTGTAATTAGAACACAGCCCCTTGTCTTGCATTTCTCCAGAATGCTATTCCTCAGAAAGAGTGTGGGGTGGTAGGACTTGCTGTAAATTCGGGCTTCAAAATCCTTTGGCCATCCTGGGCATCAGGATTTTCTTCTAATCATCATCCCCCTACACCACCCCTCTTGCCTGAAGTTACGATGTTTTCAGGATAGCAGCAAGAACACCAACTCTATAATAAAATGTCAGAGTGAGCCTTCTGTGGGAGTTGAGCTGCTGAGGTGGGGACCACAGGAAGCAGCACTGATTCTGCTGAGTGGAGGCAGGGTTGGGAAGCCTTCGTAGAGAGGTCGGTTTTTGATGTGTGAATAGGAATTTTTAGCAAAGAAAGAGGGGGGAAGGGCATTTGTGAGTGGAGGGGAGAACTCAAGTAAAACCTAATAAGACCCACAGCAAGAAGTCTATCCTCATGGATAGATTTTCTTTGGTCTATTCATTAAACTCTTCTTTCCAAAAAGAAAAGCTACAATTAGGTTCCTAATCCTTGTTTCCCTGGGTTATCAAAATAGTTTGGATCAATGTTCATTAGACATTCATTTCCTTCAAGGACTAGAAACAATGAAATAAGATCATTTTATTAAAATATTAAATTATAAAGATAAAAATATTTTATCGCAGTACATTTGTAAATGATCGGTAAATATTTTCTGCACGAAGGGCTGGAGTTAAGCATCTGTAAATGTTCCTGTAGTTTACACTTGCAAAAACAACGTTTTACATACAGTCCCCAAAGAGAATATCAAAGAACAGTGTTCCCATGGGGGACATTGTGGTAACCTCCCTAACATCTATTTTCCTCTTTCTGGCAGCTGTGATTTCTGTCTGGGATCCATGAGGTCCTGAGGAAGCTGACTCCACTGCCAGCTGTGGTGGGGGCACTAGACTGGTGTAACCCTGTCCGTGCATTTCTGATCACAGCTCAGAATTGAGAGCTTGACTAGAGCTGGCCCAATCAGAGCAGATAGTATTCCTGTTGGGGATGTGTCATCCTTTCTATTATGTGGACAAAAGGGCAACCCATGGGATTTCGGCAGCCCCAAGGGAAGCCAGCCTGAGGATGACACTGAGCTCAGAACATGGCAGAGAAAATACCAAACACCAAAGCTCTAAACCTCCATGAACTACTGGATCAACTTGAGTCTGAACTGTCCTACCCTTGGAATTTTTGTTCCAATGAGATGATAAATGCTCTCCAGTGTTTAAGCAATGTAGAATTAGATTTTCATCCTGAAACCAAGGCCATTCTCAAGACTAAACTGGCTTTATGTCCATCCTTTTGTGGACACTTGTGAGTACCAGAACTCTGCTGACGGTGCCTAGACTATCCCAATCTTGGGTTAATTGCATCAGTCACAATCTAGATCCATTAAAATACATGTAGTGTTTGCACGAAAAGAGAAAATGGCAGTGCAGAAGAGGATCAAAGGTGTGGGGAAGATTTTGCATCTGCTATGTTGAGAATTCAGAAGAAGAGCTTCCATCAGCAGCAGGTGCAGTGTTTTTACTGGAATTTGGAATTAGAGCTAGACAACTTTCCTGCTGGGCTGTGCCAGGCGACGGCTGGCAGAGAGGACCTTGGAGCTGGCGTCATCAACCTCACATCAACTTGAGGGACACAAGTTTCAGAAAACCAACACTTTGAGGACCCGAAGACAGCAGCAAATCATTTCCTTCTGATTCTGGAAGTAGTATTTAAGCACTGTGGAAATTTAGAATATGTAGGAAAAAGTAACAACAACAAAAAACGTAACCAACATCTAAATTCCTCTACTTAGATATTCTTTATTCTTTTTTAGTCTACATAATTTTAATCATTCTGGATATGCAATTTTATGTCAAAAGCATTTTCCCCCCAAATAATATCTTTGTAATCATGTTCAGCGGCTGCATAATATTTTGCCATAGAGATTTTTTATACATGACTATTTTTCTTTCGTTGAACATTTAAGTAACATGTCAGTTGTTCCCTCCCTCCCTCCCTTTCTTGTACAGACTTTATATTTTAGGGCAGTTCTAGATTCACAGCAGAATTGTGAAGAAGACACAGAGGTTTCCCATGTAGCCCCAGGCCCTCCCCTCTTGGTGTTGTACATGACAAGGGTTTGGACAAATGTATAACGCCACATGTCCAATATCATAATATCACACAGTATAGTTTCATTGCCTTAAAACTCTACTATATTCCTGGGGAGGCGCCTGTGGCTCAAAGGGGTATGGCGCTGGCCCTATATACTGGAGGTGGCGGGTTCAAACCCAGCCCCGGCCAAAACTGCAAAAAAACAAAAACAAACAAAAAATCTCTACCACGTTCTACTTATTCCTCCCTCTCTCTTCCTTAAACTCTGACAACGGTTAAATATTTTATTATTTTGGGTTTTTTTTATTGTCCACAGTTTTACCTTTTCTAGAACATCGTATCGTTGGAATCATATAGTACGTAACCTTTCTCAGACTGACTTCTTTCACTTAGTAATATAAATGTTTTTCCTCCACATCTTCTAGTAGCTTGATAGCTCCTTTCTTTTTAGGGCTGAATAATGTTCCATTGTCTGGATGAACCATAGTTTATCCATTCACCTCCTGAAGGACACCACCATTGCTTCCAAGTTTGGGCAATTATGAGTAAAGCTGCTATCAGCATTCTGGTGCAGGTTTCTGTGTGACATAGGTTTTCAGCTCCTTTGAGTAGATATCACAGAGCAGGATTGCTAGATTTCTGGACCATTTTGCACTCGCACTAGCAATGAATGAGAATTCTTGTTGACCCACACCCTCACTAGTGTGTGGTGTTCTCAGGGGTGTGGTGGCACCATGTTGTTGTTTTAGTTTTCATTTCATTGATGACATATGATGTGGAGCATCTTTTCACATGATTATTTTTTTTCATCTCTTTATCTTCTTTGGTGCAGTGTCTGTTAAGGTCTTTGACCCACTTTTCAGATAAGATTGGTCATGTTCAAGGTAGTATAACTGTAGATTGACTCATTGTTTAAATCAAATTGTTTTCTTATAGTTGAGATTTAAGAGTTCTTGTATATTTTAAATAACAGTCCTTTATCAGTTATATCTTTTGCAAATATTTTCCCCCAGTCTGTGTCTTATTTTTTCATTCTCTTTAAGTTTCTTTTATACAACATAAACTTTAAATTTAATGAAATCTAGCTTATTAATTCTTTCTTTCATGGTTTGTATATTTGGTATAGCTAAAAAAGTCACCACCAAACCCAAGATTACTTAGATTTTTCTACAGAAAAATGTTAGTTTATAATTCATTTTTTTAGTTTTGTGTTTTACATTTAGTTCTATGGTCCATTTTGAGGTAATTATCATAAAAGGTGTAAGATCTGTGTCTAAATTTATTTATTTTTTTGCATGTGGGTGTCTAGTTGTTCCAGAACTATTTGTTGAAAGATTATCATTCCCCTATTTTATTACTTTTGCCCCTTTGTCAAAGATATCTTGTCTATATTTATGTGGGTCTATTTCTGGGCTCTCTATTCTGTTTCATTGATCTATTTTTCTTTTCTTTCACCAATCCCACACTGTTTTGACTATTATAGCTTTATAATTTATTTTGAAGTTAGCCATTTTAGTCCCCTAACTTTGCTCTTTTTTAATGTGGGGTGGTTATTATGGGTCTTTTGCTTCTCCATGTTAACTTTAGAACTACTTTGTTGATATCCAGAAAATGAATTCCTGGCATTTTGATGGGGTTACACTGAATCTATAGATCAAATTGGGAAGAACCAAACTCTTGACAATATCAAATCTTTCTATTCATGAACATGGAACACCTCTCCATTTATTTATTTCTGTGGTTTTCTTCATCAGAGTTTTGCATTTTTTCTTATATAGATCTTGTGCTTATTTTTTAGGATTTATACCTAAGTATTTCATTTTTTTGGAGGATCCTAATATTAATGGTGGTATTTTCAATTTTATTTGAAAAAAAAATTGTTTTTTGCAGTTTTTGGCCAGGGCCAGGTTTGAATCTACCACCTCCAGTACATGGGACCGGCACCCTACTCCTTAAGCCACAGGCGTCACCCTGTATTTTCAATTTTAAATTCAACTTATTCGTTATTGGCATGTAGGAAGATGGCTGACATTTGCATATTGACCTTGTAGCCTGAAACCTTACTAAAATTGCATGTTAGTTCCAGGAAATTTTCATTCATTCTTTTGGATTTTCTACATAGATCAGCAGGTCATCCTGTTAATAAGGACAGTTTCATTTCTTCTTTCACATGCTGGATACCTTTGATTTCCTTTTCTTGTCTTATTGCATTAACTAGGACTTCCATTATAATATTGAAAAGTAGTGGTGAGAAGGGACATCCCTGACTTGTTCTTGATCTAGTGTTAAATATAATGTTACCTGTAGGGGTTTTTTTTATAATTGTATTAAATCATAATTGTGTACATTAGTGCAATCATGGGCACAATGTGCTGACTTCATATACAATCTGAAATATTTTGGTCAAACTGTTAAACATAGCCTTCATGGCATTTCCTTAATCACTATATGAAGACATTTATATTCTACATTTCATAAGTTTCACCAGTACCCTTCTAAGATGCACTGTAGGTGTGATCCCACCAATTGCCCTCCCTCCACCAATCCTCTCCCCACCTCTCCCCTCCCTTTCCCTTTTCCCTGTATTCTTGTGCTATAATTGGGTTTTAGCCTTCATATGAAAGCTATAAATTAGCTTCATATTAGGACTGAGTACATTGGATACTTTTTCTTCCATTCTTGAGATACTTTGCTAAGAAGAATATATTCCAGCTCCATCCATGTAAACACAAAAGAGGTAAAGTCTCCATCTTTCTTTAAGGCTGCATAGTATTCCATGGTATACATGTACCACATTTATTAATCTATTCGTGGGTTGATGGACATTTGGGCTTCTTCCACGACTTAGCAATTATGAATTGGGCTGCAATAAACATTCTGGTACAAATATCTTAATTATAATGTGATTTTAATTTAAACTCCATTGTGTCTGACATTAGTATAACCACCTTTTTTCTCTTTTGGTTACTGTTTGCCTTTATTTTCCCATCCTGTCAGTTTTAACCTCTTTGTGTCTTTGGATCTGAATGTTCATCAACAGCATATAGTTGGGTCATGTTTTTTATTTATTATGTGAATTTGTATATTTTGATTAAAGAGTTTAAGCCATTTACATTTATACTAACTACTAATACAGAGAATTTATTTCTGTGATTTTGGTATTTGTTATCTATACAACTTACAGCTTTTAGCACCTCATTTCCTACAGTGCTGTCTTCTTGTTCAGTTGACATTTTTGTAGTGAAACACGTCAGTTTTTAAGATTCCCCTTTTGTATTCTACAGCTATTTTGTGATTATCACAACTGTGTTTAACATATTATGGTTATAACACCGTAATTTGAATTTATACCAGCTTGATTCCAATGACCTACAAAAACTTCTCCTTAAATAGCTCTATCCTCATCCTTTTCAGTTGTTGGTGCCACAAATTACATATTTACATACTATGCCCCAAACATAAACTAATGTTTCTCTATTTAAGAGTAGCATTTAGCATTAGTCTCTTAAATTAAGAAGAAAGCAAAATACAGAGTTACAAGTCATCGTTATAGTTATTCTCACTTTTGTAATTGCTCATGCATTTACCTCTCTTGAGATCTTCATTTTGTCATATGGCTTCAAGTCACTGTCAATTGTCTTTTCATTTCACCCTGCAAGATTCCCTTGAGAACTTCATGAAGTACAGGGCAGTGAATTCTCTCAGCTTTTGTTTATCTGGAAATGTTTTAGTGTCTCTCTTATGTTTAAAGAAGAGTTTTGACCAATATAGGATTCCTGGTTTTGTTTTCTTTCCCAGCACTTTGAATATATTATCCCAGTGGCTTTTCACCTCCAATGTTTTACTAAAAAGTCTGCTATCATCTTACTGAGATTCCTTATGTATGACAAGTCAGATTTCTCATGTTGCTTTCAGCATTCTGGCTTTTAAAGTTTACCTATAAAATGCCTTGATATGGGTCTTTTTGAGATCATCTTGTTTGTTGAGCTTCCTGCATGTTTATAGACATGTCTTTTATCAAATTTGAGAAATTTTGTGCTATTATTTCTTCAATATTTTCTCTGTTTTGTTTTTTTTTTTTAACCTCTGGAACTCCTGCAATGTTTATGTTAACTCATTTGATAATATCCTAATATTTCTTAGATCTCTTAGGTTCTTCTATCATTTTTCTTTCTGTTTTATGGTTTTTCTCAAAGTTGATAATTTCCATTGTTCTTTCTTCAAGTTCAGATCTCCTACGAATATCTTTTGTAATTAACTAAATTTCTGTTTTGTAATATTTAGCTGCAGAATTTCTTTTTGGTTTCTTGTTAGATTTTCTATTTCTTTATTGATATTTACATTTTGTTCATATATATATATTTTTTTCACATCTTTCTTCAGTTCTATGACGATCACAAGATTTTCTCAGGGAGAGTTTCAGTTGCTTTATTCATTTTCCTTTTAATGGACCATACTTTGCTGTTTCTTCATATGACTTATAATTTTTTATTTTTAAAAATTGGACATTTGAACCTAATAATTGGGTAACTCACTCTGGGAATTGGATTCTCCTCCTTTCCTAGGGTTGATCTTTGTTTTTTTTTATTGTTATATTCTGTATCTGAAGGGTTAGTCTGAGGTGTCAACTGATGGTCTTCCCAGGACTTTTCTGAGCCTTTCTTTCCCTGGGCATGCCAAGTTGCCTTGTAATGTTAGCCATTTCTGTAGCTGCTTCTGCCTATCCTAGTCCTTAATGGCTGGCCCCCAAAAAGGGAAAAAGAAAAACAAAAGTGGGGAAAAGAGCATGCTGGCCTTTTAAATTCCCTAGAAGTCATTTCAACTTGAAGGGAGATGCTTGTAGCAATGGGGGAAAGTGCAACAACAATGGCTATACCTCTTTGATCAGAAGCAACAATCACTGTTTAGAACACAGATCACCAATATTGGATGTAGGGTCCTTTTTAACCTCTCTTTCTCCCCCAAGGTGTGTATAAGTTGCTTCAGGAAGACTACATAGCTGTCTACCACAGAGCTGGAAGTGGGGATAAGTAACTGCTTTGGGCTAAGAGTTGAAATAGAATGAAATTAATTGCAACTTACTATTCAAGCATCTCCCTGGAAGTTGCAAGTCTCGACAGACCCTATAGTTCCAAAATACAGTAGAAACTCTACAAGTTGACCACTCAAGAGATTGGAACAAACTAGTCAACATAAGAACCTGGGCCTACTGTACTGATACAAACATCTGGGGCATGGCTGGTCTGGGAAAATTAGGTTAAGGACTGGGTCAATGTAGGGAGGTGATCAACTATGGGGGTCCTACTGTAGTTACATCAGACAGATTTCACCAGTGCAGTTGTCTAGGTGGAGAGACAGATTCCTGTTGTTCCTTCCAACTTGTCCATTTTTCTAGACTCCTCTCCTGGGACCAATCACATTTCAAACTCTATTGTTATGTAGCAGAATAATTGGAACACAGGAGAGCCATTAATAAATGCTTGATAAACAAATGTGTGAATGGCTATTGTACTAGTATGATTTGTTATTTTAGGGAATGGAGTGTGATTTCAGAATTTCCAAATATGTGAAATTCTGAAAGCTCTTAATATTCTACATTAAAAAATTATTATCCATTCTTTTCAATCACAGATATCCCAGAGATTTCATTGGTCTTAAATCTATTTTAAACTACATTGTGTACAATCTATGGATTAGAAGAAAACATAGGAGAAAATTTTTGAACTTGAATTAGGGACAGATTTCTTAGACATAAAACCAAAAACACAATCCATTAAGAAGAAGTTTGAAAATTGAACTTCATTGAAATGAAGACTTTTGGTCTGTGCATTATACCCCATAAATACATTAATGTAGATAGTTATGATTTAATAAAAATATTGTTAAGAGGAAAAAAAAGACAATTGAAAAGCACAAACTGGGAGAAATTCACATCTCTGATAAGTGATTTGTATTGAGCCTACATAATAACTCCAAAAAGCAATAATGAGAAAACCATTACCCCAATTTAAAAAATGAGCAAAATATTTTCACATTAAAGAGAATATTGGGGATTGAAGCCTACAGCTCAGCGCCAAGGGTGCCAGCCACATACATGGGAGCTGGCGAGTTTAAACCTAGCCTGGGCCTGCCAAACAACAATGCCAACTACAACCAAAAAAAAAAAAATTGCTGGGTGTTGTGGCAGGTGCCTGTCATCCCAGCTACTTGGGAAGCGGAGGCAAGAGAATCACTTAAGTCCAAGAATTTGAGGTTGCTATAAGCTGTGACATGAAGCATTCTACTGAGGGCAACATAGTGAGACTCTATCTCAAACAAAAGAAAGAAAAGAAAAAGAGAGAGAGAGAATATAGGAATGGCAATTAGGCACACATAAAGAAGCTTAACAGTGTTAATTATTGGAAAAATGCAAACTTAAACTTCAATGTGATAATATCTATTAGAATGATTTAATCAAACAAATACAAACTATCAGTTTTTGCCTGTCACATCCTGGAAAAGATGTGGAGCTACTGAAACTTCTTCACATTGCTTGGAGGACTAAAATGGTGCAGCCACTTTTCAAAGCAGTTTGGCAGATTTTTGTAAAGTTAAACATATTATCCAAGCTAAATGAAATCCTATGTTCACATCAAAATCTGTATGTGAATGTTTATAGGGGCTATCTCAGTAACCATCCAAGACTGGAATTAATCCAAACTAGACAATGAAATAACACTCAGCAATAAAAAAAATGCGCTACTGATACACACAATAGAGGGGTGTCAATCACATCTCTCCATGTGAGAGAAACCAGATCTAACATGCTATGCAACGAGGAGTTTCATTTTATTTGACATTCTGAAAAAGGCCAAGCTACAGGAATGGGAAACAGATCAGTGGTTACTGGGGGCTGAGGGTATGAGGAGCGGTTCATTACAAAGGGGTAGACAGGAATTTATGGGGATTATTAAACCATTTTGTATTTTGACAGAGGTGGTGGTTATAAGGCTGTATGGGTTTGTCAAAACTCACAGAGGGGGACACTAAAAAGGGAGAATTTTACTGTATATAAATTATACCTTATCATAAAAATGAAAAGAAGTGTCAGCAGCAGAAACTTTTTTTGTGTGAATAATTTATGCTTTCAAAGCCCAGGTGTTACAATCCTGTTCCCTGTTCTGAATATAAGCAATGCCAGCATGGATGGTTGCATGCCTGTTAAACAAGAAGTGTAAGACAAATTATAGATTTAAATAGCCCTAACTGTTGTCTAAAAGTAGAAGTCATTAAAAGCTATTTGACTAATAGCAGCTGGAAAAAAAAATCTAGATTCATGCTTGAGTGTTACATTGCTGAGTGACTAGATTTCAGATAACATGATTGATTGGTTTCTTGAAGTACACGTGTTTTACCAGTCTACCTATAAATTACCTTTAGCTTTAGGGCTTCGGTAATGGGTTTTCATTCTGGAATAGTTTCCCCCATTTAAAATTCCATGACTTTTCAGTCTGATTCTCAGCTTATTTTTACCTTACTCATTTGTGGAAATAATTTCAGTTTGGTCTTATACTGTGGAAAACCACCATCTTGTAGAAAAACCTAAATTTCTGCTGGTAACTCTTTTGAATGACTGATTTCTGAGGGAACACAGAGGAATGTCAAGGTCTTCCTTGGCACATTCTCGTTTCATGGGGAAAGGTCAGTAATTCGAGACAAGTCCTATTTTACATCTTTATGGGAGGGTCACAGAGAGCCAGTCATACTCATATAGTGAGCAAGTCCCACTCCATGTTATAGCAAGGAGCAAAAATTCTTACATACCAACATGATCTTTAACACTTGTGGTTAGATCATTTAATTATAAACATACACATTATTTATAAAAAAGAGATAATTTGCCTTTTAAATGATAACGTTTCATTCTTCATTTCCCTTTCCTATAAAATCTCTACTCATATATTTTTCCCAGCAACATTTAGTCATTTGAAGGAGGATACACATTTTTGAACTGACAGTGACAAACAAGTACTGTATTCTGGACCAGTAGAGTAGTAAATCAATTACCTCCATCAGGCTATTGAACACAGATGGTGGCTCTTCTATCACAAGTTTTGTTTCCTTCAGAAGTTTCCACAACCCAGCCTCCACTGTGTCCTGACACGTGCTTATTTGTAGACATTTAAATAATTTCCTTTATGCAGGTCTTGATTAGCTATCAGAAATCAATATTTTGAAGACTTTTTCTTCACGGATTACTATCATTTCAAAATCAAAATATTTTGCAATTGCTGAAAGCTCTCAGGAATATTCTGTGCATGAGCTGACAGGAAACTGTAATCAAATTGTCAAGCAATTGCTCCGACTGTGGCAAAGTGAGAATGTTAGATTACATGTGTCAGCACGGGAAGATAACGGCTGCGCAGTGAACTGCATGCTGAAGGCTTGATAAGAGAAGGGAAGTTTATCGCTGTGAACTACAACCTGCAATAGACAGCAGTGCCACCTCAGCATTCCTGCCCGTGCATTAGGAACCCTTTATGATCAATAAAGAGTCTTGGTTTAACCATTTGAAAAGCATCCTGAAAATTCCTGGCAAAGTGTCTTTCTGTCAATTAATTTGTGCTGATCCGCAAAGCTTGAGTTCCACAACTAGTAGTTTCGAATGGGTAATACAGATCCATCTTTCTCAAGCTGTATCAAATAACATTGATATCTTCATTTCAAAGAACGAGTATGATAGCAAGAGAACAAATGCCCTTCTTCTAAAATAGATAAATTCTTTATCTGGTAGCCTGCTTTCTTGGATATTGAAAGATTTATTGTCAGCCTCTTTCACGGTTTCCCCCCCTGGTTGCTGGAAGACTCTTTAGGTTCTCCAATACTTTCCCATCCTTCCAAGGCGACTTTGCGGGCCCCCCTCCACGGACTCCCAGGGACATCCATTATTCAGTGCCTCCTGTGCTGTTGCTATCTCTGAGCCCTAATCACTCTGCATTTGCTGTGCCTTCTCCCCCAGAGGCAGGGAAAGTCTGTGGAGTTTGAGGTCAGCATGTACTGGCTTCTCATTCTTTTATCCATCTTGGCAGTCAGATATTTTGAGGTGCTGTTATTTATTATTCGGTTTTAAAATCAGGGTGACTGATATTGTGGTATGCTTGGTGTTTACCAAATGAATACATATTTAATGATGTGCATTATTTATGAAGTTGAGAATTATTCTACTCAAGTATATCTTTTGGTAATTTATTGTTTCCTCTTTAAAAAAAATCTTTTTTTTTCCCTCCCCGTTTGCTTTATAAGTCTATTCCTGCACATTGGGTTCAATATTCTGAACACCTAGATATTTTCTAGGGTGAGTTAGGCATGTTGGGAAGCAATATGAACTCTTTGGGGCCTTTGGCTACCACTCTTTAATTGCTTATTTCAAAACCCTGGAAGGGACCTTTGCCTTTCAGAGAGTTATTGCAGCTCCCTGGAGCATTAAACTTCTTCCACGGGAGCAGTTAGGCTCTGTCAGGCAAAAAGTTTTTGAAAGTACATATCTGCAGATCTTAGCGTAGTTTTAGATGAAGGCACCATTTTTATGGAGTGTGGGCTGTGAGTAGTCTTAGTACCTGGAGGAAGTGACTCTGGAAGCTTCTAGCACTCATGTTTGGGTGTGCTAGGTCTCTCTGGGAAGCTGTTCCCTAGTTCTTGTCTCCTACTGCCAAGGATGAGCATGGGTGCATAGCCGATGATGGCGTGATCACAAATATGAGGCAGTCACAATCAACATACATTTACTCAGAACAAAGGCACACAAATGAGAAGGAAAATACATCTCAAAGAGTGAGATGGGTCCCTCTGAGTGAGTGGATATTCTGAGCACACATCTTCTTCAATAAGCTGACTACGCTAACTGGTTTGCCCCTCCTTTCCTGGCAGGATTACCTGTAGCTTTTGGGGCAATTGGCACGTCGGGGTTATATAACAGAACTTCTTACTATCTTGCCTCAAACTTTCCCGAAAAACCCTTAGGGATCAAAATTTACAATTTTAATTATATAATAAAATGTCTACACTTCCCAAAAGCAATCTACTGATTCAATGCCTTCCCTATTAAAACACCAACATTGTACTTTCAAGACTTGGAAAAAATGATTCTTTGTTTTGTATGGAACTAGGAAAAAACCCATATAGCCAAGGCAGTTCTTCATAATAAAAACAAAGCTAGGGACAGTTCTTAGTAATAAAAACAAAGCCGGGAGTATCACCATACCAGATTTAAGGCTGTATTATAAGACCATAGTGGTGAAGACAGCATGGTACTGGCACAAAGATAGGGACATAGATACTTGGAATCGTATAGAAAACCTGGAAATGAAACCAACAACTTATAGCTGTCTAATCTTCAATAATCCAAACAAGAGTGTTCCCTGGGCAAAAGACTCCCTATTCAATAAATGGTGCTGGGAGAATTGGATATCCGTATGTAAAAAACTGAAACTGGATGTGCACCTTTCTCCCCTTACAAAGATTGATTCGAGATGGATAAAGGATTTACATTTAAGGCATGAGATGATGCAAAATCCTCAAAGAAAGGATTGGAAAAACATTGGAAGATATTGGCCTGGGGAAAGACTTTATAAGGAAGACTGCCATGGCAATAGCAACAACTGCAACAATAAACAAATGGGACTTAATTAAAATGAAAAGCTTCTGTACAGCCAAGGAGACAACAACTAAAGCAAATAGACAACCTACCCAATGGGAAAGGATATTTGCATATTTTGAATCTGACAAAAGTTTAATATCCAGGATCTATACAGAACTTCAATTAATCTACAAGAAAAAAAAATGACAATTCTATACATCAATGGGGGAAAGAGATGAATAGATTTTTCTCTAAAGATGACAGACAAATGGCCAGTAAACACTTGAAAAAATGCCCATCATCCTTAATTATTAGAGAAATGCAAATTAAAACCACCCTGAGATACCATCTAACTCCAGTGAGAATGGCCTATATCACAAAATCTCA
>CAUYON010068280.1:0-18592 GCA_963573935.1 Arctocebus calabarensis | reverse complement strand
GCAAATGGGTTTTACTCTGTCTGTGAGTTCCAGCCCTTTGTCTCAGCTTTCATCCCCTGAGGGCCAGGTTAAGCAAACAGCCCCTCTGCGAGTATTCTCCCACAACAATTCCACAACACTTGGAAAGGAAAATCAAACCTTACCACTAGCACTCACCCAGTGTACAACGTTGGAAAGTCCTTGGGTGAGTGGCCCAGTTAAAGAAGTACCAATCAATTGTCCCAGCCAGTATCAACCTCCAATCAAAGAGTTGAAATGTCTCTGGCAATTAGACAGCAGAAGTCTGCTGGCAGCTTTAGTATAACTCCCTCCAGTTTTCTGTGAGCTCAGGAGGGCCCCCCCTAGCCAGTAAATTAGCCTGGGAAGGTTGATGCCTCTTTCCCCACCTTGCGCCTCTGTCGCACCCAGTCTCTGCTAACCCTGCAGGGCTGTGGTCCAGTTACCTCGAATGTGCAGATGCTCTAGAGGTTTGCACCTGCCTAGGTCACACGGGGTTCTGTGGCTCCTCAGCCAGTCGACCAGTTATGTTGGTGTTGGCGGGGTGGGGGGGGGAGGTGAGGCCTGACAACCTGGGAACTTGATGGGGGCTGGGGCAATTCACTCAGTTCCAGCCCTGTCCCTGATTGATGTAAAATAGATGAAAAAGCTGATAGAACAGAAAAAGTTCACAGAATTTCTGCCCTGTGGAAGAGACACTGGACTGCTAATAGTCCTGAGCCTCAGCCGTTTGTCTCAGCTGTCATCCCCTGAGGGCCAGGTGTGGCCGAAATTTAGCAAAGGTTTGGTCTGCTTTGGCCAACCACTTTTTGGCCAGCAGCTTTTCAAGTCACTCTCTCACTGCTCCCAAGCTGGGAGAACAGCCCAGACCAGCAGCAATCCATGCCCTGTCCACACCCCTCGAGAAAGTGTTCAAGAATCTGGACTCCCTGGGGGACAGACCTCCAGACTTCAGGGTGAGAGTGGAGGGGAGTGCTGGGAGTTCCAACTTGCAGGTAGAGAATATATACAGTTTTATACAGCTTTATGCCTGGCAGGAGAGGGCCACAGCACAGGGGAAGGAGGTCTGGTTTTTAGTGGGTCTCTCCCATGGGGTAGAGGGGAGGACATCTGAACTCTGCTCGCTTGTTTGTATGGAGGTATGGCATATACTGCAAGCTGTTCTCTTGGGGGAAGGGACTTCTGTCCACTTGTTGATGTGCTCTGTACCTTTTATTTGTATCCTTGGGGTTGCTGGTCACTCCAGCAGGGTTGATGTGCATTCATTGACCTTGTCTCTTGGCTCAGCTCCGAACCACTGGATTTCTCACTAAATTTCTGTACTTTAACTCTCCCTCTGGACAGGAGCATCTGCAGAAAGCTGGCTACAGAACGCCATCTTGGCTCCTCCCCTCCCTATAGTTTCATGTCTTAAAGTTTAAGTCTTTAATCTATCTTAGTTAATGGTGAGAGGTGTGGGTTCAGTTTCAGCCTCCAACAGGTTTATCTATCTTATTGACCTTTTCTTCTGCATTTGTTAAATAGAGAGTCTTTTCCCCACTGAATGTTTTTAGTTGGCTTGTCAAACATCAAGTAACAGTAAGTAGCTGGATTCATCTCTTGGTTCTCTGTTCTGTTCCAAACATCTACCTCTGTTTTTGTGCCAGTATCATGCTGTTTTGATTACTATAGATTTATAGTAGAGTCTCAGGTCTAGTAGCGTGATTCCTCCTGCTTTGTTTTTATTTCTGAGTAATGTTTAGGCTATTTGATCTTTTTTCTGATTCCATATAAAACGAAGTATTATTTTTTCAAGATTTTAAAAATATGACAATGGAGCTTTAATAGGAATTGCATTAAAATTATATATTGCTTTGGGTAGTATAGACATTTTAACAATATTGATTCTTCCCAACCATGAGCATAGTATGTTTTTCCATTTGTTAACATTTTCAGCTATTTCTTTTCTTAAAGTTTCATAGTTCTCTTTATAAAGATCTTTCACTTCCTTTGTTAGGTAAACTCCCAAATGTTTCATCTTCTTTGGCACTACTGTGAAAGGAATAGAATCCTTGACTTTTTTCGGCTTGACTATTGTTGGTGTATATAAAGGCTACAGATTTATGGATGTTGATTTTGTAGCCTGAGATGCTGCTGTATTCCTTGATCACTTCTAAAAGTTTCATAGTAGAATCTCTGGTGTTTTCTAGATATACAATCATATCATCTGTGAAGAGTGAAAGTTTGATCTCTTCTGACCCTACATGGATACCTTTGATCACCTTTTCTTCCCTAATTGCAATGACTAAAACTTTCATTATAATTTTGAAGAGCAGAGGAGATAATGGGCAACCTTGCCTTCTTCCTGATCTAAGTGGAAATGACTTCAATTTAACTCCATTCAATATGATATTGGCTGTGAGTTTGCTGTAGATGGCCTCTATTAATTTAAGAAATGTCCCTTCTATACCAATTTTTTAAAGTGTTCTAATCATGAAGGGATGCTGGATATTGTCAAAAGCTTTTTCTGCATCAATTGAGAGAATCATATGGTATTTGTTTTTTAATTTGTTTATGTGCTGAATTTCATTTATAGATTTACATACATTGAACCAGCCTTGAGATCCTGGGATAAAGCCCACTTGGTCATGGTGTATAATTTGTTTGATGTGTTGCTGGATTCTGTTTGCTAGGATTTTGTTGAATATTTTTGCATCAATATTCATCAGTGATATTGGCCTATTATTTTCTTTTCTTGTTAGGTCTTTCCCTGGTTTAGGGATCAAGGTGATATTTGCTTCATAGAATGTATTGGGTAGTATTCCTACTTTTTCTATATTTTGGAAGAGGTTTAGTAATATAGGTACTAGTTCCTCTTTAAAGGTTTGGTAGAATTCTGATGTGAAGCCATCTGGTCCCAGGCTTTTCTTTTTAGGGAGATTTTGTATTGTTCATGCTATTTCAGAACTTGATATAGGCCTGTTTAACATTTCCACTTGGTTCTGGCTAAGTCTTGGTAGGTGGCGTGCTTCCAAGTATTGGTCAGTTTCCTTCAGATTTTTATATTTCTGAGAATACAGCTTCTTGTAGCATTCATTGAGGATTTTTTGGATTTCTGAGGGGTCTGTTGTTATTTGTTCTTTACCATTTCTGATTGAAGAAATTAGAGATTTTACTCTTTTTTTCCTGGTTAAGTTAGCCAAAGGTTTATCTATCTTATTGACCTTTTCAAAAAAACCAACTTTTTGATTTATTGATCTGTTCTATAATTCGTTTGTTTTCACTTTCATTTAATTCTGCTTAAATTTTGGTTATTTATTTTCTTCTGCTGAGTTTAGAGTTGGAAAGTTCTTTCTTCTCCTGTTGCTTGAGATGTCCCATTAAGTTAACTTCTTCCTTTTCTGTTTTCTTGAGGAAGGCTTGCAGTGCTATAAATTTCCCTATTAGGATTGCCTTTGCTGTATCCCAGAGGTTCTGATAATTCTTGTCTTCATTGTCATTTTGTTCCCAAAATCTGGTAATTTCCTTCTTAATCTCGTCTATGACCCATCTGTTGTTCAGCATAAGGTTATTTAGCTTCCATGTTTTTGTATGAGTATGCAGATTTCTGTTGTTATTGAGTTCAACTTTTATTCCATGATGGTCTGAGAATATGCAAGGAATAATTTCTATTCTTTTAAATTTGGTGAGTTTAGACTTGTGACCTAAGATGTGATCAATTTTGGAGTATGTTCCATGGGATGATGAGAAGAATGTGTATTCAATTTTATTAGGATGAAATGTTCTGTAGATGTCTGTGAAATCCAGATGTTGAATGGTTAAATTTAAATCTAAAATTGCTTTACTTAGCTTCTTCTTAGAGGATTTATCCAACACTGCTAAAGGAGTATTAATATCTCCAACTACTATGGATCTGGAGGAATTATGCATGTCTATTAGAGTTTTTCTTATAAATTGAGGTGTATTCTAGTTGAGTACATAATTATTAATAATTGAAATCTCATCATATTATTACCTTTAACAAATATGAAATGTCCATCTTTATCCTTCCTTATTGGTTGGTTTAAAGCCGATTGTATCTGCAAATAAGATTGCAACACTTGCTTTTTTCTGTTTTCCATTTGCCTGCAATATAGATGACCATCCCTTCACCTTGAGTCTAAATTTTTCTTTTAAGGTAAGATGTGATTCTTGTATGCAGCAGATATCTGGCCTCAATTTTTGTATCCAGTCAGCCAACCTATGCTTCTTTAGAGGACAGTTTAAACCATTCACATTAATTGAAAGCAATGATTAATTTTGAGAAGATCTAGTGGACATTTTTAATCCTTTTGTTGTTGTGTGAGTTGGACTTTGATAAAAAGTTTCTGGATGAGTTTACTTTTGCATTGGGGGATTATGCTGGTTGTTATGAAGAATAGTTGTGAGAATATCCTGGAGAGCTGGTTTAGTTATGGAAAATTTCTTCAACGTGTGAATGTCATTAAAGTATTTAATTTCTCCATCATAAATGAAGCTGTGTTTAGCTGGATACAAGATCCTGGGTTGAAAGTTATTTTGTTTTAGGAGATTAAAAGCTGATGACTAGAGAGATCTGCAGTTATTCTAATATTCTTCCCCTTGTAAGTTATCGATTTCTTGCATCTGGTTGCTTTCAAAATTTTCTCCTTCATATTTACTTAAGTGAACTTAATTATGATGTGCCTGGGGGGATGTCTTATTTGGGTTGAGTGTTGCTGGGGTTCTGAAACTTTCTGCTATCTGAATTTCAGAATCTCTTGGCTTGTCTGGAAAGTTCTCTTTCATAATCTCATGAATAAGAGATTCTATGTCTTCTGAAGCTGCTTCATTGCTTTCGGGGATCCCTATGAGGCGAATGTTGGTTTTCTTTGAGTTATCCAAGAGCTCTCTGAGAGAGTGATCTGTTTGTGCCTTCCATTTCGCTTGCTCTTTGGAGGTTTGAGAGCGTTCAAAAGCTTTGTCTTCCATGTCAGAAATCCTTTCTTCTGCTTGCTCCATTCTGTTACTGAGGGATTCTACTGAATTTCTCAGATCTTTGAGGGCTGCAACTTCTTGTCTCAATGTGTCAAAATCTTTGGTCATTTTGTCTTTGAATTCATTGTATTCTTGAGACATCTTTTGGGTCATGTTTTGAATTACCGCTTGAAATTCTAATCCCATCTTTTCCTCTATTCCACTGATCTTATTTGCAATCCATATTCTGAATTCGATTTCAGACATCTCAGTCATTTGCCTATGCAGAAGATCTTGTGCTGTGTCTGCCTTGTTGTTACTTGGAGGGGTTGGTATACTCTGATTATTCGTATTGCCAGAGTTTTTCTGTTGATTCTGCCCCATGGTTGTTTTTCACCGTTGCATAAGGCCCTTCAAGTGGTGGGCGCAGGGTTGTGCGGTTATGTGGGAAGTTTTTGGCCAGTGGTGGGCCTGCAGAGAGGCCTCATGGGTGCCAGGTGGAAGCCCGTGCAGTTACCGGGAGTGACCATGGCTGGGGGCCTGGCAGTCGTAGATGGAGTCCCTGGCAGAAAGCAGACCTACAGAAGCCCGGCAAGTGTGGGATGCAGGGCCAGGAGGTCACCAGGGGAGTTCCTGGCTTGGGGCAGGCCTACTGAGGCCTGGCACTCACCAGCAGAGTCCCTGGCAGAAGGCCCCATGGGTGCCAGGTGGAGGTCCGTGTGGTCGCCGGTACTGTCCCTGACCAGGGACGAACCTGCAGGGGCCCTGCGAGTGCCAGGCAGAGGCCTGCAGAATCGCTGGGGGAGTTCCTGGCTGTGGGCAGACCTGCAGAGGCCTGGCAGTTGCCAGTGTAGTCTGTAGCAGATGGTGTGCCTGCAGAAGTCCGGCAAGCACGGGGTGCAGGGCCAAGTAGTCGCCGGGGGAGTTCCTTGCCTGGGGTGGGCCTATAGAGGCCTGGCATTTGCAGTCAAAGTTACTGGCAGAAGGCAGGCCTGGAAGGCCTGCAAGCTCGGGCGCAGGGCCACATGGTCACCGGGGTGGTCCTGCAGGCGCCTTGCAGGTGCCAGGCAGAGGCCTGCATGGTCAATGGGGAGTTCCTGGCTGGGGGCAGACCTGCAGAGGCCTGGCAGTCACCGGCAGAGTCTCTAACAGACAGTGGACCTGCGGAAGCCCGGCAAACACGAGCGTAAGGCTAGGCAGTTGCTGGGAGCGTTTCTGGCCGTGGGTCACCCTGCAGAGGCCTGGCAGTTGCAAGCAGAGTTCCTGGCAGAAGGCAGGCCAGTGGAAGCCCTGCAAGCTCAGGCTCAGAGCCACATGGTTGCCAGGGGATTTAGTGGCCAGGGGCCGGCCTGCATGGACCCTGTGGGTGCCAGGTGGAGGTCCATGCGGTTGCCGTGGGAGGAGTTCCTGGTCGGGGGCAGACCTTCAGAGGCCTGGTGGTTGCTGTCAGAGTTCCTAGTAGATGGCAAGCCTGCAGAAGCCTGGCAAGCTCGGGGCGCAGGGCCAGGCACTCACCTGCAGCTTCCCTGGCCGGAGGGGAGGGAGGCTCACCATGCCCCCCCCATAGTCTTTTCCTGGTAGGGCACTTGTTCCAGCAGGTGGGAGTGTGGGCACTGCTCAGGGACCTCCTCCCTCAGTCTCAGCGGGGGTTAGGCTTCTGGTTCACCAGGTAAGTGGGGAAGGGTGTACAATAAGTTCAGAATGGTGGGGAAAACTTTAGTTCAGTTTTTCTGTCTAGCAATAGAGTTTTAAGAGTCACACTGAGGTGCTCAGGGGAAGCACACCTCACTTCCCACAGCACTCTTCCACAGGGTGAGACAAGAGGTCCGCAGTTCACCTCTTGTCTGTAGAAAACTCATAGGAGCAAAAGAGGAGAATAAAAAGAAAGGAAACAGAAAAGTAAGAAACTCAGAGCTTTCTTGGGGGAGGGGATGGGCACTCTTCCTTTCAGATGAATTTTGTACCTGAAGCATGCTTTCTTGGGGTCGCAGCCAGTCTCAGCAGACGTGATCTGCAGAAATCACTTCTCTCTCTTGGTTGGGCTCCCAGTATTCAGCTTAATTGGGTAGTTTCTGGAGGATAGCTTCCCTTTTAGACAGGAGCCTTTTTCGGAAGCTGCTTCCAGTCAGCCATCTTGCTCCGCCCCCCTGGTAATTTTTATTTAAATAGACAATCTAGGGACTTATGTTGATATATGTTACATATGAATTATGTAATGTTTCTAGGTGGGAAAATTGAAGAAGCAATCATCATTAGATTCAAAAAATTGAATGATAGGGAACTAAACCATTAGATAAAGAAATACTATAAATGTACTTCACATGGATAAAGCAAAAGCAGACATACAGAAATTATCATAATTTATCTACACTAGCATTTTTAACAAGAGATTTTGGTATCCTGCTAAGATTTACATTATAAAAATATTTTAATAACATCATGCTTATTAATTCTTATTATTTTACATTTCTTCTATCCATAATATTTTAGTGATTTTTTTCTAGGTAGTCAACTATAAATAATTTGAACTATGTCAGTAATGCATGCAAATTAAGCTTTCCTTTAGAAGGTAATTTTATCAGTTGCAGATGTCCACTCAGAACATCATAAATGTGGCATAATGCTGAAATAGGTTTTTAAACAATTTCTGTCATTTTTATCCATTCTGTGTTATGTCTAAAACTTTAATGTTTATGGACATTACATTTATTATCTTATTTCTCATGAACAAGGCTTAATTTCATAAACACCACCACATTTAAGTTATTTTCAATTTGCAGTAATGAACAAGAGAAATAGGAAGTGAAGTGAGAAGAAACTGCTTTACTATCAAAGGCCAGATATCCACTCAGGAAAACACAGTATTCAATTTTGTCCTACATTGAGGCAAAGCATGATTCAGACTCATCTTTGGATTTAGTATTTGTTTTCATTATCAGGATGTGAATGGCTTAGAATTTTTAGTCCTAGAAAATGTGTGAACTCAATTATTATATTTTTAATTTTGTCATTGAAGTTGCATTTGTTTTTATTGCAATTGTACAATGCCTTTCCTTCCAAAGAAATAAAGATTTCTAGTCACACCCAAATTAGGTAAACTGAACTAGGAATTTTGATTTTACATAATGAGTTAAGTAGAATACAGAACAAAGCCTGGTTCTTAGATTTTTCGACCCAGTCATAGGATGGTGTCTACAGATACTTCTTAGATTCTCTTTCAAAGTAGAATTGTGAAATTAGGAAAGAAATTTAGAGTGAATTCCTAGACAGGAAAGAAATTTCTCAGACTAAGTTATTGGGGTGTCCACAACCCAAGGGGAGAGTTGAAAGTATTATAAAGAAAAAACTCCTTGAGCCTTAGTATAAACATTCAAGAGGAGTTCTGTTGGGTGCACAGACCAGTTATTCTCCTGGAAGACCAATCAGCCTCCTAACACTTACTGGTTAAAGTTTTCATTTCCCTCTGATGTGGTACTTTTCCCCATGAGCACCTTACCAACTGTACAGTGAAAGTCAATGGAAGGTAACATTTTCCTTTTTAAAGTCACTTTTTGTGTATATTTTACAATGCAAACAGCAAGGAAATTAATACCTGTGTCAGGCTTTTCATCAGGCTTGGACTGGTGCAGGACAAGAGTTCACCTTCCTGCAGCCCTGCCTCCCTGGAAACTGCAGCGTTTAGATAAATTTGGACTATTGCTTCTGCTTGATTGTATTTATGTCTGATCTGTGGAACTACACTCGGGCCATGGGAGCTGAAAGCTGACAGGCCTGGTATCACATGACCAGAATCATACAAAAGATGTATGGGAAGCCTGACACTCTCCCATCTAGGATGGCCGCACACACTCTTCGCAGGAGAGAAGACAAAAAGAGCTGTGTACTTGAATAGCTCCTGGGCCCGGTGGAAAGACTCTGTACTGGCTGATTTCCTGCCCTGTATCCTTATATAGCTAAATAATGTAGCCTTAAAGCTTACTTGTGTTTTGTGAGTCTTGACTGCCAATTCGGACCTCTAAGCGTTGACTACATGGGAGCAGCAGCCCCTTCGTCTTCTCTTACCATATTCATCACTCATTCCACTCTGTTCCTGAGTCCTGCAGAGGCAGGAACACCACAAGATAGCACAAAAATGAAATGCAATCCAATGAATATTTATTAAACGCCTGCTATTTGGGAGGAAGGATGGGATTTTTCAGCAAAATCTCTGGAGAAAGCTATTTTTCTTCATAAGAAAATGCACACACAGCCGCATTCTCACAGACACACACAGCCTGTGTGTCATCTCTCTGCACCCTGGCATAGTAATATATGGGAGAAAAAGTCATTTGTTACTACAGGCTGTGACAATCACTGAGAAAATTTACTGCAGAAAATTAACTAACAGTATTTCATCAGGGGGTCCAGAAATTATCTATCAAAGATTCAGAGCCTTGTGGCAACATTTCACTTCATTTATTCAAATGCCCCAGGACAATAAAATTATGATGAAGCACCTAGAAACCTTCACCCTCTGCATTTTGACAGGCTTACCACTAATTGATTGTTTGGGCTCAACTCTTACTCTGAGAGACATAGATTACTATTGATTTTGGTTGACATTTTATATAAGGGCATATATTTTATTTTTATTTATTTTAGTGAAACTGCAATCAGATGCTGTAACACCTTAGGAGGAAATGGAGGTGTCATGATTTGGTTTCATCCTGTGCCCTTTAAAACCCAGTGACAAAGTAGCCATCCAATTAATAACAACATGAATAAACAACTAGTATCACATTTGTGAAGCTAATCTTTGTAAAGATGTTAATACTATACCATCCAAGCAAACCAATCAAATTCGATATGGAGTCTACACAAATAAGGATACAAATAAACCTCCAGATCAGGTTCTTTAAGCATAGCCACAAAACCACACAGTGGTCTCTTAACCCTTTTGGTTCTTGTAGAGCTTTGGCATACATTTTAGGAGATAGAGTAGCACAATAGTGAAGGGCTGGGAAAGGCTCCCTCCTTGACATCTGCTTTTACTGCACTGACAAAGTTGTTCTTTTCTTTTTTAATTTTTTTATTAAATCATAACTGTATACATTAATGCATCTATGGGGTACAATGTGTTGATTTTATATACAATTTGTAATGCTTACATCGAACTGGTTAACATAGCCTTCGCCTCACTTGATTATTATGTTAAGACATTTATACTCTACTCTTAATAGATTTGACATGTACCCTTGTAATATATACCCGCCATTACCCTCCCACCATTCCCCAGCCCCCTCCCTCTCCTCCCCGCTCTTCCCTCCCCTTCTCACCTTCATCCTGGACTATAATTGTGTTTTATCTTTCATATGAAAGTGTGGGTAATTATACATTGGTTTCATAATAAAAAAGTACATTGGATACTTTTTCTTCCATTCTTGAGATACTTCACTAAGAAGAATATGATCCAGCTCCATCCACAAACATAAAAGAGGTAAAGTCTCCATCTTTTTAGGACTGCATAATATTCCACAGTATACACACACCACAATTTGTTAATCCATTCATGGGTCACTGTGCACTTAGGCTTCTTCCATGACTTGGCAATTATGAATTGGGCTGGAATAAACGTTGTAAAGTGATTTTGGATACATACCTATTAGAGGAATTGCAGGATCAATTGTTCCTAAGTGTTCCCCAAATTTCTTTCCAAAAGGAATGTTGCTACTGACAAAGTTATAATCTGAGCAACATAACTTCAGCAACTTAACAAACCAACTGTTGTGCTCACCAAGTATTTGTTGAAGGTTTCTGTTAACCCCTGTACCAGGCCACATTCCAACAACTCTAGATAAGAGAGACTCATTCTCAAGGAGTTCAAGTCTACCAAAGAAGGACAGATGATTAAAGTTAATAAAATACAGTGAGGGCAAAAATAACAGCAGGCTATTCAGAAGCTCCTAAAAAAATGCCTGACTAAGCTGATCAGATCATGTTGTCCCAGGGAGGTGATTGAGACTAGTGTCACCCACCTGCAGAGTGTCGGAGCAGAATGTGAATTTGGAAGTTGTCTAATTCCAGTACCATGAACCTCAGTGTCAAACTAGGTCTGAGCGAGAGCCGTGTGAGGAGACGGCACCTTTACAAAGTGTATTACGGGCTTGTTCAAGCCAGAGAATTCAGGGGCTAGAAAAGAAAACTGCCCCCTTCCAGACGGCATGATCTCCGTGAAGCCCCTTGTGAGCTGGGGGACCCTCATCTAGCTCTTGCTTTGCTGGCTAAGAAGACTGGAGCCAAAGAAGGAAAAACATCTGGTTGGGAGGCGCGAAAACCATTGAACCCGGACTACAGAGCAAGGAGGCATTTCACAGACAGGCATGAAAATATGTGGTGAAATTAGTTCTGTTCAAGGACAATGGGAGGAAAAAAAAATCTTGCTTTCCTTTTTTTAATAAAAGTTATTGTGGATGAGTGTCTGAAAAAACAGACAAAGGGGGAAAGGTCAGGACACAGAAAGATGGTCAGGTCCTTCCCTGCTACAGAAGACTTCAGAAAGAAAGAAATGCAAAATGGCGCCCACACTGCACTGCGCATGTGCGTACTCTCCCGGAGCGCCTATGTGCAAAAGGAGGGTCAAGCCGCAGCCCTGCACTGCTGGACCCGGGAAGCACTTGAGATCAGGAGAGAAGCACTGACATCCTCCACCCTGTCTGGGCCTTGGGACTACAGTGGATTTTTCATGTCATCAATAACCTCTGAGTATTTTAAACTCACTTTTTATGAAAGAGTTTTTATCCCACTTAGCATTTATTCTAATCAGAAGTTTTTACTTAGAGTCTTAAAAAGAGGCAAACACTTTAACATCATGAAACATATCACATTTTCCTTGTAAATGTTTTGTAATAAATGGGAAACTGTACAGCACTTATTTCAATATTACCCATGCAAGATGAATCCTCTGAGCAATTACCTTGTTTCCATAGCAACAGCATATCTGTCCATCCTTTAGTGTGATACTGGGAGCTACCAAAACAGGTCTGCTCAGCAAAGCTAAGGAAAGATTAGTGAATTGGGGGAGAGAAATATGGGGTGGGGTTGAAATTTTTATGCTAGCTGTATTAACAAACTGTTATTTATACTATTTATTCATCAGTTCATTTAAGAAGCTTAAAATAATCTGCAAGGGAAGAAATTCAGCGTTGTAAAACAGAAAGAAAACGCAAAGTCTGTGGTGAGAAAGAAAGTGGAAAATGACAACTAGACATTGTAGCACTCTTGTCCCCACCTAATCCCTCAGGAGGAGGTGCCTGAAGAATCCCAGGACATTGGGCGCACAGTAGAGGCAAATGTCCAGTGAACCCACAACCCACTGATCTTTTCCTGGACCTCACACCCCACTCAGAGTCTACATGGGCCAGAGCTTGGTACTTTTAGTGTGTGTGTGTGTATGTGTGTGTGTGTGTGTGTTGTTTCTTTTTTTTAACTGAATCCTGAAAAAAGCGAAGGAGGCCAGCAAGTATGCCTTGGACAGCTGTGAGAAACCATGCTGTTATTTTGGCTGCTACACTCCAAGGAACTGTAAGAGAAAACAAATCAGAAAAATCATAGCACGTGCACTGAGACCAAGCCAAGCACGAAAGCAGAGGAATCAGCTGCAGAGCAAGACTATCAGGCAAACCACAGCTACATTGACTGAGGGGGCTTTTAAGCAGAGATTTAAAGTGCAAATTAAAGACATGTTCCTGGGGGAAAAATGGACATAATAACAATGTTGTGCTCCTCTTATCACTCCTGATTATAGGCTCCCACAGGAACCAGTCCCAAGCAGTTGCAAAAGTAGGATATAATTTAGAAATGTCTTCTTGGTAGGGAGCACAGGGAGGCACTAAAAAGGGAGGTGGAAAAAGAATATGAGGAAGGCAGAAGGGGGAGAGTAGCAGAATTGTGACCTGAAATAGTGCTGGGTGATTAATATGACACGTAATTACATCTAATTACAGTGAACCACTTGGACCACTGGACTGAGGATAAATTCAATACCTGTGAGAAATACCCAGACTAATATAATAAAGGTCTTTATTCTAGTTCTGAATAGGATAAAGGATAAACTTATTCATGTGGAATCTCTAAATCAAATGGTTATGCATCTGAGAAATTCACTTATTGGATAAAAAGAAGAAATATTAATCTGGGAGGATAAAGGGATAAAGAAGCCCTCCAAAATCGGAAATTAAAATATTCAGGGGATTGTTCTATATTATGAATTACCCTGCTTTTAAAGTATTTACCTTAAAAAAAGTTGAAAGAAAAGTTGAAGGTAAAAATGGAAAAATTCTCTGTATAGGTAAAAGCTAGACATACTTTAAAAGTGATCTTAAAAGTAGAATTGTTAAATAATACCTAAAATGTAACCTATAAACTCTGTTATCTCTGTTCTACATAAGAATGTGAAAAAAAACTTTAGATTTCATAGATTATATATTATACTGCCCCATTGAAATTATACCTATAGCAATCATAGCAATTATACCTATAAAATATTCAAGAAAAGAACATTTTTGAATGACTATTGTTCTTTTATTTATGAAAACATATGTCTCATCATTTTTTGCATTTGAAAATGTTATGGTTTCATTTGACCTATAAGAAACAAATATATTTTATAACCTATGTTAATGTAAAGGACAGAATATTTAAGAAAGAAAAATATAATAGAAGAAATCCATGCCTCAGTTCACTACTTTAAAATCATCCACACAACATTATTCAGTCTATCCAAGATTAAATTATTCATTTCAGATACTTGAGCAACATCTAGCTTAAGGCATAATATTGTAAATAGTAGGCATAAAATAAATTTTGAATTGATAAATTAATGGGGAATCTAAATAATGTTTAATTCCCCACTAAGATAACCACATAGTTTGGGGTTACAGGCATAACCACAGGTAACTCTATTGTCTGTCATTGTATGATCTTTCTTGCTGTAATAGAATTTTCTCTTATTCATCACAAGCTCCCCAAGTAGATTCTTCTTCACCTCCCTGCAATCATGAAACCCATTTTCATTTTCCATTTTGGTACCTGTACCTTCCACAGCTTTGCCAGTCAAGATTTCCTTTGCTCTACTGGGTTATAAAGATGCAAACACCACAGACTAACTTAACATTGCCTCTGTGCCCAAGGTTACTCATTACTGTGAAGTCTACGGTCTCTACCCTAATCTATTGGGAAAAGACAGATACACAAAGAGTGAACTAAACTGAATTATTAAATAAAGGAAAACAGGTGGTACAAAACCAAAAATCCTTTGATGATTTAGAAAAGGCAAAGGAATGGAATGTATATAAGTGGGGAGATACTGGGAAACTAATATTTATTTATGGCTGGCTTTCATCTGGCCCTTTGCTGGAGGATTTCACATATATTATTTTATCTATTTCTCACATCAAAGTGTTGAGACCTACCTCTTGATAATTTTATAGGATATGAGGCCCAGAAGAGTTTCAAAACTTGCCTAGGATTATATTGCTTACAGGTCTCTGAGTAGACATTGTAATTCAAGTTGATGACTATTTCTATCCAGACAGAAGAAATGTAAGTACACACTTAGGTGCCAAGGTAACATTATGCACAGGTGTGCTTGACAGGTAATGTTTTCAGAAGTTGTCCAGATCAGAGCAGCTAAGGAGAAACCATGAGTTTGCAAATAGGAGGTGTGAAGACACCCAAACTCTTTAACATGGCCTACAAGGCCCATAGCCAGCTGAATCTGGACCTCTCACTTTGCTCACCTCCATGCTCCAGCCACACTGGTCTTCTTTTAGTACCCCCAGGAAGCAAGCTCCTTCTAGCCACCAAGTCAACATACTCTCCTACAAAGTTCATGTCAGGGTGACTTTTACATTCCATTAAATCTCAATTGAAATGTTGCTTCCCCAAAGAGGTGTTCCCTAACTACTGAAATGTGTTCCCACCCCTTTTCCTCCAATCTTATCATTCTATTTCAGCAAAGCAAGTTCTTTCTTTCAATATACTTATCACAGTCCTAAACTATATTGATTTTACTATATCCTGTTTATTGGGGATTTCCTTGTTATTTGGAATACTTTGACGGCAATAACCATCTGTTTTGTTCATTGCATTTTAACCAAAGCCCTGGATTATGCCTAGCACATAGAAGGCAGGCAATTGATACCTTACCTTCACTGAACTTATTAAGGTATTAATGAATGAACTTCTTTTATTTAAATTTTAGTCTAAGAGCCATGCACCTCACACTCCACCCAGCCAGAGCCTCTTGCCATGTGTTTCACCTAGCCAGAGCCACCCTGCCCTACCAGAGCCACCACATGGCCGCTACAGTCACCTCACTGGCTGTGGGAGCTACCTGGGAGCTGTGCAGGGACACCTCCCATGAAGATTTAGCAACAATAGAATGATCCCTCCAGGGTCTGATCTTGGAGAGATACTTCCCCAACTCTGAGGACTGACAGAGGAAGCCAAACCTTGCCCTATAGAGACACCAGTGCTGCAGAGCAGCTAGGGCAAAGGAGTAGCAGCTGAAGGAAAAAATCGTTTGCTGATTTGTTTTCCTCAGATTTGGACTAAGCTCAAGTGGAACACTCTCCAGTTGCCATTGAGTATCCAAGGCAGGCAGGCCTCACCTCTCCCAGTTGGCAGGTGGCAGAGGGTGGTGGCTGGGTCGAGGGGGCATTGACTTGCCTTTGACTCTGGCAGATACAAAGCCCTGGCACATCTGCTTATTGGAGGGAGAAGGACCACAGCCACATGGGGTTACCAGTGACTGGGCATGAAAGAGGCGCAAGGTTGGGAAATAGATACCAGCCCCCCCTGGTCCAGCTCTACTACTGGGTGGGCCTTTCTGACTCCACAGAGTGCTGGAGTGAGCCACATTTGAACAGCCAGTAGTCCTCTGCTATCTAGTTGCTGGATAGCTTTCAAACTCTAGAGAGTTGGTACTGACTGGATCAATTGGTTTGGAACTCCTAACCTGGGCCAATCACCCAAGGACCCTCTCAACTGGACTGGTTGTGTGGCAATGAGAAGGGTTGACTTCCCTCTCTGAGTTGTTGCCCATGGGGAGTGAGGTGTCTTAGTTGCTTATATTTCTCCACAGCTGAGATTTCAACCCAGAGTCAATAATCCACTAGGATTAGAAAAAGACCAGTCGAATACAAGACAGAGCCACCTACCCCCACTACACCAAGTAGATCAACAGAGCTTCAGATTATAATACTGTATGGGTCCTTTGCAAAGCTGTAGGGGAAAAAGCTACAGTCACCAGTCCCAGATCCTTGGCAAAGGGTTGGTTAACCACAACTACAGGAGCCCCCAATCCAATTTCACCTTACCTGCCCATCTATCAAATAGAAAAATAATCATTGGACGGAATCAGCAGAAAAACTCTGGCAACATGAATAATCAGAGTAGATCAGCTCCCCCAAGAAATGACAAAACAGACACACTAGATATCCCATTCATAAACAAATGGCTGAGATGTCAGAAATCGAGTTCAGAATTTGGATGCCAAATAAGATCAACTGAATGGATGTAAAGATGGAATTAGAATTTCGAGGAGTAATTCCAATTTGTCTCAAGAATTCAATGAATTCAAAGACAAAATCATCAAAGATTTTGTCACATTGAGGCAAGAACTTGCAGCCCTCAATGATCTGAAAAATACAGTCGAATCCCTCAGTAACAGAATAGAGCAGGCAGAAGAAAGGATCTCTGACATTGAAGACAAAGCTTTGGAATGCTCCCAACTGCTCAAAGAGGAAGAGAAGTGGAGAGCAAAAGTGGATCATTCTCTCAGAGAGCTCTGGGATAATTAGAAGAAAACTAATATTTGCCTTATAGAAATTCCTGAAGGTGACAAGGTTGCTTCAAAAGGCACTGATGCTCTACTGTAAGCAATAATTGATGAGAACTTCCCATACATGGCAAGAGATTCTAAAATTCAAGATAGCAGACAGTTTCAGAACCCCAGCATGACTCAACCCAAATAAAACAACTCCCAGACACAAACAACCAGACATAAGAAACCATAACCTACAAGGGGAAGAATATTAGAATGACTGCAGATCTCTCTGCTGAAAACTTTCAATCTAGAAGAGTGCAGTCATCAACCTTTAATCTTCTAAAACAAAATAACTTTCAACCCAGGATCCTGAATGCAGCAAACAGAGTTTCATTTATGATGGAGAAATTAAATGACATTCACATGTTGAAGAAATTTGCCATAAATAAACCAGCTCTCAAGAAATTCTCAGACCTATCCTCCATAATGACCAGCACAATCCTCTACCACCAAATTAAACTCACTCAGAAACCTTTGATCAAACTCCAATTTCCACAGTGGTGAAAGGATTAAAAATGGCCACTGGAATTTTGAAAAACTTGATACCCAAAATATTACTGGCTTATCCATACTCTCAATTAATGCGAATGGCTTAAATTGTCCTCTAAAGAGGCACAGGTTGGCTACTGAATACAAAAACCAAGGCCAAGAATCTCAAGAATCTCAAGAATCTCATCTTACCTTAAAAGATAAATATAGACTTGGGGTAAAGGGATGGTCATCTGTATTTCAGGCAAATGCAAATCTGAAAAAAGCAGGTGTTGCAATTTTATTCACAGATACAGTAGGCTTTAAACCAACAAAAGTAAGGAAAGATAAGGATGGTCACTTCATGTTTGTTAAGGGCAATACGCAACATGATGAGATTTCAATTATTAACCTTTATGCGCCAACCAGAATGCACCTCAATTTATAAGAGAGACCGTAACAGACATGAGCAACTTGATTTCCTCTAGCACCATAATAGTCAGAGATTTTAACATCCCTTTAGCAGTGTTGGATAGATCCTCTGAAAAGATACTAAGCAAAGAAACTATAAATTTAAACTTAACCATTCAACAATTAAATTTAACAGACATCTACAGAACATTTCATCCTAATAAAACTGAATACACATTCCCCTCATCAGTCCATGGAACATACTCCAAAATTGATCACATCTTAGGCATAAGTCTAACCTCAGTACATTTAAAAGAATAGAAATAATTTCTTGTATTTTCTCAGACCACCATGGAATAAAAGTCAAACTCAGTAACAACAGGAATCTGTATACTTATACAAAATCATGGAAACTAAATAACCTCATGCTGAATGATAGCTGGGTCATAGATGATATTAAGAAGGAAATTACCAAATTTTTGGAACAAAACAACAATGAAGACATGAATTACCAGAACCTCTGGGATACTGCAAAAGCAGTCCTAAGAGGGAAATTTATACTGTTGCAAGCCTTCCTCAAAAGAACAGAAAGAGAGTAAGTCAACAACTTAATGGGGCATCTCAAGCAACTGGAAAAGGAAGAACATTCCAACCTCAAACCTAGCAGAAGAAAAGAAATAACTAAAATTAGGGAAGAATTAAATGAAATTGAAAACTAAAAGATTATACAACAGAACGATAAATCAAAAAGTTGGCTTTTGAAAAGGTCAATAAAATAGATAAACCTTTGGCCAACCTAACCAGAAATAAAAGAGTAAAATCCCTAATTTCATCAGTCAGAAATGATAAAGGCCAAATAACAACAGACTCCTCAGAAATTCAAAAAATCCTGAATGA
>CAUYON010068272.1:0-18360 GCA_963573935.1 Arctocebus calabarensis | reverse complement strand
AACCATACCTGTGTACATTAGTGCAATCAAGGGGTACAATGTGCTGGTTTCATATACAATCTAAACTATTTTCATCAAACTGATTCATGGCATTTTCTTAGTTATTGTATGAAGACATTTGTATTCTGCATTTAGTAAGTTTCACCTGTACCCTTTGATATTTCAATTATTAACATTTAGGCACCCAACCAGAATGCACCTCAATTTATAAGAAAGACTCTAACAGACATGAGCAACTTGATTTCCTCCAGCACCATAATAGTCAGAGATTTTAACACCCCTTTGGCAGTGTTGGATTGATCCTCCAATAAGAAACTAAGCCAAGAAATTTTAGACTTTAAACTTAACCATTCAATAATTGGATTTAACAGATATCTACAGAACATTTCATCCTAACAAAACTGAATACACATTATTCTTATCACCCCATGGAACATCCTCCAAAATTGATCACATCTTAGGTCACAAGTCTAAACTCAGCAAATTTAAAAGAATAAAAATTATTCCTTGCATCTTCTTATACCATCATGGAATAAAAGTCGAACTCAGTAACAAGAATCTGCATACTCATATAAAAACATGGAAACTAGGAAACAAGATGGTGGGCTCATGGTGAGGAGCTGTCAAGTAGCTTGATACACCATGGATGGAGCAGCAGTAAAATGGGTGATATCAAAGAGAAGTATCTTGAAATGTTTATTTCCAATCCAAACCTATTCCTCTGCCAGATCCTGTGCATAATAAGGAAGAAACACATGATCAAGTGCTGAAAACCAGATTAGCAGAAAAAAGTGAACACCTTGAACAAGGACCCATGATAGAACAACTTAGCAAAATGCTCTTTACTACTAAGCACTGTTGGTATCCTTGAGGGCAACATCACACTCATCGTAAGAAACTGAATCCTCCAAAGGACAGATGATACTGAGGTTTTACAGGGAATGGGAGAGAAATGTGCCTGATATGCCATTTGAGAAAATGCAATCTGGTATATTCATTAATATCTTAGTAAAATAGCAATAATAAAATGCCTTTTCATGTAAAAAAAAAAAAAAGGTAACATGGAAACTAAATAACCTTATGCTGAAAAATAGCTGGGTCATAGATGAGATTAAGAACAAAATTACCAAATTTTTGGAACAAAACAACAATGAAGACATGAATTACCAGAACCTCTTGGATACCACAAAGGCAGTCCTAAGAAGGAAATTTATACTATTAAAAGCCTTCCTTAAGAGAATGGAAAGAGAGGAAGTTAATACCTTAATGGGACATCTCAAGCAACTGGAAAAGGAAGAACATTCCAATCCCAAACCCAGCAGAGGAGAAGAAATAACCAAAATTAGAGCAGAATTAAATGAAATTGAAAACGAAAGGATTATACAGTAGATCAATGAATCAAAAAGTTGTTTTTTTAAAGAGGTTAATAAAATAGATAAACCTTTGGCTAACCTAACCAGGAATAAAAGAGTAAAATCTGTAATTTCATCAATCAGAAATGGCAAAGAGGAAATAACGACAGACCTCTCAAAAATTCAAAAAATCCTTAATGAATATTATGAGAAACTCTGTCCTCAGAAATACGAAAATCTGAAGGAAATAGACCAATACTTGGAAGCACACCACATTCCTAGACTTAGCCAGAATGAAGTGGAAATGTTGAACAGGCCTATATCAAATTTCTAAAATAGCATCAACTATACAAAATCTCCCTAAAAAGAAAAGCCCCAGACCCAGATGGCTTCACATCAGAATTCTACCAAACCTTTAAAGAGGAACTAGCACCTGTATTACTTAACCTTTTCCAAAATATAGAAAAAGAAGGAATATTACCCAACACATTCTATGAAGCAAAAATCCCCTTAATCCCCAAACCAGGAAAAGACCCAACAAGAAAAGAAAATTATACACCAATATTCCTAATGAGTATTGATGCAAAAATATTCAATAAGATCCTAGCAAACAGAATCCAGCAAAATATCAAACAAATTATACACCATGACCAAGTGGGTTTTATCCCAGGGTCTCAAGGCTGGTTCAATATATATAAATCTATAAATATAATTCATCACATAAACAAAATAAAAAGCAAAGACCATTTGATTCTCTCAATTGATGCAGAAAAAGCTTTTGATAATATTTAGCATCCTTTCATTATCAGAACACTTAAGAAAATAGGTATAGAAGGGACATTTCTTAAACTGATAGAGGCCATCTACAGCAAACCAACAGTTAATATCATATTGAGTGGAGTTAAATTAAAATATTTCCATTCAGATCAGGAACCAGGCAAGGTTGCCCATTGTCTCCACTGCTTTTTAACATTGTAATGGAAGTCTTAGCCACTGCAATCAGGCAAGAAAAGGCAATCCAGGGTATCCATATAGGGTCAGAGGAGATCAAACTTTCACTCTTCACAGAGTGAAATGATATGATGATATGATTGTATGATTCATACAATCACTCTTCACAGAGTGAGATGATATGATTGTATATCTGGAAAATACCAGGGATTCTGCTACAAACTCTTAGAAGTGATCAAGGAACACAGCAATGTCTCAGGGTACAAAATCAATACTCATAAATCTGTAGCCTTTATATATACCAACAACAGTCAAGCTGAAAAAAACAGTCAAGGACTCTATTCCTTTCACAGTAGTGCCAAAGAAGATGAAATATATGGGAGTTTACCTAACAAAGGACGTGAAAGATCTCTATAATAAAGAGAACTATGAAACTCTAAGAAAAGAAATAGCTGAAGATGTTAACAAATGGAAAAACATACCATGCTCATGGCTGGGAGGAATCAACATTGTTAAAATGTCTATACTACCCAAAGCAATATACAATTTTAATGCAATCCCTATTAAAACACCACTGACAGACTTTAAAGACCTCAAAAAAAAAAAAAAAAAACTTCATTTTATATGAAATCAGAAAAACTTCAAACAGCCAAGACATTACCCAGAAATAAAAACAAATCAGGAGGAATCACGCTACCAGACCTCAGATTATACTATAAATCAATAGTGATCAAAACAGCATGGTACTGGCACAAAAACAGAGAGGTAGATGTATGGAACAGAATAGAGAACCAAGAGATGAACCCTGCTATTTAGCGTCATTTGATCTTTGATAAGCAAAGTAAAAACATTCAGTGGGTAAGACTCCCTATTTAACAAATGGTGTGGGGTGAACTGGATGGCGACCTATGTAAGACAGAAACTGAACCCACACCTTTCACCATTGACAAAGATAGACTCTCACTGGAGAAAAGATTTAAACTTAAGACATAAAACTATAAATATACTAGAAAAAAGTGCAGGGAAAACACTTGAAGAAATCGGTCTAGGAGAATATTTTATGAGGAGCACCCCTCCGGGGAATCGAAGCAACATCAAAAATACATTACTGGGATCTGATCAAACTAAAAAGCTTCTGCACAGCCAAGAACACAGTAAGTAAAGCAAGCAGACAGCCCTCAGGATGAGAGAAGATATTTTCAGGTTGTGTTTCTGACAAAGATTTAATAACCAGAATCCACAGAGAACTCAAACATATTAGCAAGAAAAGAACAAGTGATCCCATCTCAGGGTGGACAAGGGACTTGAAGACAAACTCTCTGAAGAAGAGAGGTGCACGGCCTACAGACATATGAAAAAATGCTCTTCATCCTTAATCATTAGAGAAATGGAAATCGAAACCACTTTGAGATATCATCTAACTCCAGTAAGATTAGTCCACATCACAAAATCCCAAAACCAGAGATATTGGCATGAATGTGGAGAAAAGGGAACACTTCTGGTGGGAATACAAACTAATACGTTCCTTTTGGAAAGATGTTTGGAAATCACTTAGGGATCTAAAAATAGACCTGCCATTCAATCCTTCAATTCCTCTACTAGGTATGTATATATATCCAGATATATATATCCAGAAGACCGAAAATCACTTTAGAACAAAGATATTTGCACTAGAATGTTTATTGCAGCCCAATTCATAATTGCTAAGTCATGGAAGAAGCCCAAGTGCCCACCAACCATGAGTGGATTAATAAATTGTGGTATATGTACACCATGGAATACTATGCAGCCTTAAAAAAAGATGGAGACTTTACCTCTTTCATGTTTACATGGATGGAGCTGGAGCATATTCTTCTTAGCAAAGTATCTCAAGAATGGAAAAGTATCCAATGTACTCAGCCCTACTATGAAACCAATTCATAAACACCCACACTTTCATATGAAAGCTATAACCCAACTATAGCCCAAGAAGAAGGGGAAAGAGGAGATGGAGGAGAGGGAAGGGGGGAGGATCGGTGAAGGGAGGGTAATTAGTGGGACCACACCTATGGTGCATTTTACAAGGGTACAAGTTAGATCTACTAAGTGTAGAATATAAATTTCTTAACACAATAACTAAGAAAATGCACTGAAGGCTATTTTAACCAGTTTGATGGATTTCAAATTGTTTATAAAACTAGCACATTGTACCCCATAATTGCATTAATGTACACAGCTAAGATTTAATACAAAAAATAAAAGGCAAAAAAAAAAAAAAAAGGAAGAAGAAGAAGAAAGAAATAGTCAAGCAAAGATGTTTGGCTTAGCATTATTTTTAATAGTGAGCTATTGGGTACCAATGCTCTAAAATCCCTTCTAGTGAATTGATAAAGATGCTATCATTCTCTGATAAGTTAGATGCTACACAGAGCTTAATATTATACCCTGAAAGGAGGATTCAGAAATGTGTGTGGGTTAATGTGATAAAGAACATACTGAGAGTCAAATACTGAAACAGTTTTAAATGTAAATAATTTATTTAAATTATGTAACTTAATGTAATTTACATGTTAAATAGAAGATTAAACTACATAATGTCCAGGCATTATCACCATTAAAAATAATATGTACGTATATTTTTTGATATGGAAATATTTGTATTTCATGTTTTTTAAGTGAAAAATGCAAACTACAAAATAGTACTATCTCACTTTTATACAAAATACACACAAAAAAACAGAAAATATATGTATGAGGGGATATCTGAATGTACATGCCTTCAGATGTTATCATGGTATTGCTGGGTAGTAGAAAGACAACTCATTTTTATTTTCTTCTTTATACCTCCTGTATTTCCTTTTCTTTCAGTGAGGGTATACTGCTTTCATGATTAAAGAAATTGTAATAAAAATATTTCTAGAAATAACTCTCAGATTAATAAGTTTTCTTTATATTAATATTATCAACTTTCTCCCCCAAAAGATACACTTAGGTATTGGGAATCCTCCTTTTCATCACAGACTTCACAGGCTTATCAGAAGGCTTCAGCCACTACCCCCACAGCATTTAGATTTGCACAGCAACCTCTGGCACAGTGTCCTAATATACAGCTCATAGTATATCCTGAACAATGGCAATCTCTGAAGCCTATTCACAAACGTTGGGTAAGCATCAGCCACTTCTAGTTATCTTGCCGTGCCTGACTTTTTCCTTCATAGCTCACAACTGTGTATTTCCAATGTCAATTTGGAAATGGAATGCAGCCTTGACATTGTACCCTAACATGTTTGAAATTTAAAAAAAAAAAAAAAAGACTATGGAATATTTTCAAGCAATTTACCTTAAAACTAGATTTTACTAAAAATTGGGAGTGTTTTTAATTTTTTCAGGTGATAAAAAGCAATGGGTGAAAGTCTGTCTTTTCTGAGTTTCTTCCTTTCTCTTTTTATATGCTGTTCACATTTCTATTCAGGAAACAAATAAATGAAATCACTATATTTACATTATTTCTTTTTCATCCACATATGTAACTTTTTCTTATCTACATAGCTTGCTGATACTATGTATTTAAAATCATCTTGTTATTACTGATTTCAGAAAACTTTGCAATATGCTTCCAGAATTGTTTATTTAGTCACTTAATTTCTAGTTCATCCTTAACACCTGGACATTTTCATTTATCGTGGCAAACATTTTTCATATGTTTGCATTAATGTTTTTGATCAGTCTTCAGGCTTTTTAAAAAGTTATTGTAAAATCTATTTCAGCCGAGTTTTTTTCTCAGAAGTGCTTGAACTTTATCTAAATTAGTGTTTTTGGCTTTATGCTACTTGTAAAATGTTGGACTTAATTATGCTATGATTACCTGAAAGATTAATCATGAATACTAGACTAAACCAGTTCTTCTTCATGATGCAAACATTTTCCGCCATGCAGGAGTTTGTCTGGTTTGTTAAAATTAGTCATTTGTCTCACGCTTAAACTTCATCTCTGCATTTCATTCTGAATTAGGTAGCCTAACAACTGCCAGGAAGATAATTGAAGTTTTAAATTTCTTACTGATTTTTGATACCCTATTCAGGCACTTTTTTTTCCTTTTTATTATTTTAATTTTTTATAATTATGAAATTATGCTGACAGTGATTTTGGAAAAATATTTGCTTAGAGGACTTTTTGAGGTCATTTCATTTTTTTCCTTACAAAGAATGATATAAGTCCCTGAACTCCAGCCTAGATATTTTATTATCCATCTTTCTCCAATTATATCAAGATCATTTATTGCACACTGTCCCCTCCCCCCATATGCCACCAAGCATCCCATTTCTTTTGGTTAATGATTTCTGCATTTTTATATTTTGACCTGACTTTTTTCCCATTTCCCACAAATGCCAAACAGCTTTCTACTGATAAATTAGACACTGTTTTCCTCAAACAAATAATTGACTTCCCTTCAATCACAGCCTCAAATTCCCTCTCATGACTATAGCAAGTTACGTGCTTTTCTTTTATTTCATTTTAGATTAATATTCGGGTACATGTGATTGTGGACCTTTTGAGATCAACAGCATATGCCTTTCTTAACTTAAGAGCTTCTCTGTAATTTAGAACTGCTCAATCACTGAAACAATTCTTATACCTTCTTCCAGAAATTCTTCTCTAATCTCATCCCCAGGGCTCCTAATGTCCTCTTGATGACAATAATAGCTACTATTTATCAATTATCATGTATCGGGCACTTTTGAGATATTATAATATCATTGTAAGAGCGCTGAGGGAAAAATTGTTATTTAGTTTTACAGATAAAGAAATGGAGGCTCAGAGAATTTAAGTAATTCACTCAGTCAAGCCCAGATAGTACGTGACCAAGCTGAGATTCAGAAGCATCTCTCTGATGACAAAGCTTTTTCTTCCTTTATACGATGATGTGTTTTGTGACTCTATCATTCCCACCCAGGTGCCCATGTCTGACCACCTTACCTGGTCTAGAGACCATTACTCCAGGATAGTTATGGATTCCTAGTATCTTGCCTGCAAAACCAACCTATCCAAAAGAAAAGTGGCCTGGGTCTAATCATATGTAAATTTCTTTCCAATTCCTATTATTTGGCTTCTCTTCAGGTTTTTAAAAGGTTCTCCCACATTCATTATGGTTTTTTTCTTTTAAGAACTTAATCCCTTTTCAAAAGTCTTCTGTGGTTCCTCAAGCTAACACTACTTTTCCCTACTTTCTAAACAAAGCTGGTTATTGATTTATTACTTTTTCAGTGTGGCAGCAAATCAATACACCAGAAAGCAGTTTGTCAGATGATCCAAAGATGCAGAACAATAATTTTCTTGGGAAAATGAATACCAGGGCTTCCTGTGTGAGACTTGTGGGTGATCCCATCTTCCCAGCCCTTCTTTTGTCCTGGAGGAGAAAAAAACTGGTCTAATGATTACTCACATCACATTTCCAGCTTTGCCATTCCCTTGGGCACTAACTTATTTTCTGGCAGTTGAAAAGATAACTTCCCCAGGGTTTAATTGCAATTAGTAGAACAGGTTGGAGAGAACATCAAATTGCATTCTGGGAAAAAGCTTAATGTGCAGGAAGGAGCTAGGTGGTAAGAAGAAAAAAGTTATTAATTTTCAAAATACATTTTATAGAAATACAAAGCTTATAATTTATACTTGGTGCTCCCTTTAGTTCTGTTATTTGGCTCTTGACAGGCAATTTTATTTGCACTTTATAAATTAATCACAAAGTCAAACTGCTGCTTGGTATGTCCACTCCCTCCCCAAATCATCTTGGCAGCCTCCGGTTGACAGGTGAGTTCTGACATGCGCAGACAGCCCCGACTGCAAAATGCTAACCTAGGTTGATTCCAGATATTGGGATCTCTACTCCCAACCCGTCAAGTATAGTGTTATACTTCTTCCCCTAACAAATCACTGCTGCCTCCGCCACCTAACCTTTCCATGGGGTCCCTTCAGTGTTTGGGGCTTTCTTCATTTTAAAGAAATACCTTTTAAGATAACATTATTCTGCTAAGCCATTTTTTTAAGAGTTCTTTATTGTTGTTATTAGTGTGGCAAAATATAAGAAACTCTTTTAAACATATAAAAAATTGAGATTAAATTCATTAACCAAACACTTGAAAATTAGATTCAATCACAGATTAATCCTTTGCTCACACTTCAGATATCTAAATTTGCTACTCATATGTGCTGGAATCCTGGCTCCTTGATGTGATGCTGCCTTACTTCCTATGTGCTTCATATTTCATACTATTTTTTTTTATTCTGTTATATATATTTTTATCTCAGTAGAACTTGAGATTCTCTTTGGGATAAAAGGAGATATAAGTAAATTAATTAAAAGTCTGAAAAAGGCCCTAAACCAGAATTAAGATTTGCCATTAACTAGCAACATGATTTGGAACAGGTCTCTTAAATATTCTGGGTCTCATTTTCTTTATCTGCAAAATTATACAGTTGGCATAAAATGATCTCTAAGGTTTTGTTTTTTGTTTTTTGAGACAGAGGCTCACCATGTCACCCTTGGTAGAGTACCATGGTGTCACAGCTCACAGCAACCTCAAACTCTTGGGCTTAAGCAATTTTCTTGCCTCAGCCTACCAAGTAGCTAGGACTACAGGTGCCTGCAACAATGCCTGGCTATTTTTGTGTTGCAGTTGTCATTGTTGTTTAGTTGGCCCAGGCCAGGTTTGAACCCCCCAGCTGTGATGTATGTGGCTGTCCCTGAAACCATTCTGTTACAGGTGCCGAGCCTAAGGTTTTATTTTTATTTTTCTCATTCTTACTTTGATTTAATAGATCTGACAACGGAACAGATAAAAACAGAAGAAATATTTCAACTAACAATAGGAGTGTATGTGGTCAGTGGTTCATACCATCCAATCCCACTTCCTTCTAATGTGTGTTTCTGTCCTGAAGAGGCTACAAAGCTAAAAATTGCATTCTTCAGTCTCATCCACATTAAGTTCTAGATGGTAATGAAATTCCACAATTAATGCACTTGTTTGCAATTTTAAAGATGAAAATAAAGCTGAAACTATCTTGGTGCCTTTCATTTTTCAGTTGCTATTGGGAAACAGTGTCATAGACATGCTGAACCCTTTTCCTTTAATCTTGTTGCTTCTCCACAAATTTATCACTCTTTGTTCAAACAGTATATAAGCTCTTAAGCCTAATGCTTCTCACATTATTTTCTGTGAGACTACTATGTACACATAAAAAATAAAATACTAACATTGAATCAAATACTTGTGTGCCTTTTTTCTTGTTAATCTGTCTTTTTCCACTTTAGAGTGCAGTTCTCCATTCGCTAAACTTCAGAGAATAAAGGGTTTTTTTCTTCCTCCTTTACAATCCTTAGAGTGTTTTTTAAATCCTTTCCTTTAGTCAATATTTATTTCCAGTTCTAGTTTTCTTTGTTCTTAAGTTTGTGCATATGTGTATCAAAGCATATTTTATTTACATGATGCCAAACCTGCTTGAAGAGTGAATATATAATCAAATCAGGCTGTAATAGCTTCTTTTGACAGCCCATTCCAACTTTTTTCTTTTTTTTAATTTCTAATCAAGCCAAATGTTCTTCCAGGCTTTTTCAGCACTCAGCATGATTATTTCCTGGTTACTTTTTAGTGCCATGGCATGCATGACCCAGGATTGTCTTTAGAAATTATATATACTATTTCTGTATTTCTTTGTCTCTGGCTTCAACTTCTATTTTAAAGTTAGAATTTTCCCCTTCAAATATCTGCATTAACATATATAAGAGCTTGAAGTGATTTTGTATTTTTTAACTTATACATGGAAGTAATTATAAATTCATGAGAAGCAGCAAAAATAGTACTGAAAGGCCAACTGTATTCTATATTTTAACAAGTAATTTTTTACTACCAATAACATTTTTGTGACTAACCTCTTAATTTTTCTAACACATCATACCACATTATGTCCCTCCTTAAAGACCTGAGGTAGAAAGTGACATTGCTGAAAATGGCAGAGTAGGGAATTCCAGGGCTCCATCTCTTTATAAAAGCAACTAATAAATAATGGTAATGGTTGCACAGTAATATGAATGTAACTAACCATTAAATGGTACACTTTAAAATCAGTAAAAAGCACCCTTTTATCTTTGACTTAAAGTGTACAAAAGCAAATTATGTAACTAAAATGTGTATATCCCATAATATATGAAATAAAAAATAAAAGTAAAATGATTAAAATTGTGTGTTATATACATAGACACAGTAAAAAACTTAAACACAATTTTTTCAAATGTGACTAATAAGCTAGCACAAATTGTCAGAATCAACTTTTGGAGAACTCTGAAATTTAGTCAAGAATGTACAAGAGCACTATTTTCTCTTCCCCTCTCTCCCCCGATGTGTCTTATACCTCTCTCTCTCTCTCTCTCCCCCCCCTGCTGTCCTCTCTTCCCCCGTTTCTCTCTCTCTCTCTCTCCCCTCCTCTGCTCTGCAGCTTCCCCCGCCAATAAAGACCTTTCCTACAAAAAAAAAAAAAATTTACAAGAGCCAGGGCAAACTTAATGGTGAAAGAAGCTGCTGCACTATGGTAAGAGAGTACCATAGTACTTGGGATTGTTTATCTACCATCTCAGAGCAGTAGTGGCTGTGAAGATGGGAGCACACTGCCTGGTGCAGGTTGCTACTGCTGAAGGGGCCACTATGGATATTATTCTCAAAGAATTGAGGTTGTCTGCTTCAACCTCTTTGATGGCTCCCTGAAGGTGCAAAGACCTGCCTTTGTTTTGTTTGACACAGAGGATTCCCAGAGCTGGGTAGTTTTCCTGAGCAACATGTGTCAAAAGCATTTAAAAGTATGAGCCACAGAGCTCCAGTGGCGCAGTTGGTTAGCGCGTGGTACTTAATGTAAAAGTACTAGCCACAGGAACCTGAGGCAAGGGATGATAGTCAGGACAAGCAAAAGACAGACTGAAAAGCCTGTGAAGAAAGGAATAGAGAAAGGAGATATGTGAAAATATAAAGGTTTTTGAAAAAGTTCCAGTATATACTGGGAAATCAATAAAACTACAAATATCCCTAGAGCAGGATGAATGCTAGGAAGAATCCTGAGAAGACCCTAAACTGTCACCTTTGACTGACCTTCAGACTCTGAACAAGAAGAACTGAAGGCTAAGACAGAGTTGAAAAATGGCCTGAGCCAGGCCAGGGACACATGGCTGTAGCCCCAGCTGCTCAGGAGGCTGGGAGGGAGGAGTATTTCTGGGCAAGATAGTGAGAACCTCATAACTAACACAAAAAAAAAGAGGTCATGTTTGGCTAAGCATTGAAATTGTGCTCTCCCATAAGGCCTAAGATATTGGACCTTACCTCACACCACATAGAAAAAGTTAACTCAGAATGGTTCAAAGACTTAAATGTAAGAGCTAAAACTATAAAAGTCTTATAAGAAAACATAGAGGTAAATATTAGTAACCTTGGATTTGGTACTGAATCTCAGATATGACACCAAAAGCACAAGTAACAACAATAAAAACAGATAAATTAAACTTAACACTAAAAATATTTGTGCATCAAAAAAAACTATCAAAAGAGTGAAATGATAATCCACAGGATGGGAGAAAATATTTTCAAGTTATATATGTAGATATGTGCTAAATGAGAGTTCTCAATATATAAAGAACTCCTACAATTCAACAAGAAATAGGCAAACAATTCAATTTAAGAATAAGAACTTGACTATATGTTTCACCAAAGAAGATATAAAAATGGCCAAGAGGTACATATAAAGATTTTCAATGTCACTAATCATTAGAGAAATGTAAATCAAAACTGCAATGCGATACCACCTCACACCTGATAGGATGACTATATTTTTCTATAACGTAAAATGACAAGTATTGATGAGGCTGTGGATAAATTAGAATTCTTACACACTGCTGATGGGAAGGCAAAATAGTCCTACAAGTGTGTAAAACAGTTTGGTAGTTCCTCAAAAAGTTAGACATTGAATTATACTACAATCCAGCAATTCCAGTCCTAATTATATACCCAAAGAATTGAAAGCAGGTATTTAAACAAAACCATATACAATGTATTTATAGCAGCCCCATTCACAATAGCCAATAGTGGAAACAACCTCTACATCCGTGACCTTTTCAATGGATAAACAAAATGTGGTATATCCATACTTTGGAATACTATTCAGCCATAAAAAGGAAAAGACCTTTTGATAGATACTACAACATGGATGAAACATTACATAAGAAACATTATATAAGTGAAAGAAGCAGACACTAAGGTCATGTATTGTATAATCTATTTATATGAAATATCTAGAATATTAGAGAGAAAGTAGATTAGAGGTTGGCAGGGGCTGAAGGAAAAAGAGATTCGAGGGGCGGGGGGTGACTGCTTAATGTGTTTCCTTTCAGGTGATGAAATATTTGAAACTAGATAGCGGTGATGATTGCACATCGTGCAAATGTACTAAATGCCTCTGAATTATATGTACATTTTAAATGATTAGTTTTATGGTAGGTAAATTTTATCTCAATTTTAAAAAGACCTGGTGTACTTTCTCTTTTCTGCTGAATAAAGTACAAACTCCTTAATCTGGAATTTACTTTTCCTTGTCTGGCCTGTCTGTTTCCAACTTCATCTCCTTCCACATTCCAAACCCAGTGGGGTTACACTGGAAACAGGCTAAATCTTTCATGCTATCACTCACCATCAAACCTTTCAATGTGAAAGGTTTCCTTTCTTTCCCTTTCCTATTTTACTAGGCTAACCTCTACTTCAAGATTCTGCTGAGATTTATCCTTTCCAGAAAGCATTTCCTAATTCCCTCCCCCAGTCTTATTCCCTAGCTCCAGCTGGAGTGTAGATTTCTAACCATGGGCTCCCATCACACCCTTTGCATATTGCATTTGTCACGCTGTCTTCTAATTATCTCCCCCTCCAAACTGTGAGTTTCTCCAGAGCAGAGACTGTGCCTTTCATCTCTATTAATAGCTCCTGGCAGTCCTGGCACACAGTACAAGCTCATGAAGTGTTGAATTGTTAAACTTGATCACAACTTTCTCCAGCATGATTTTTGCTCATGTGCTTCCTCCCTTGTCTGAATATCAGCCTTCATCTCTTTCTTTACCTTAGACCACAATCTGATATATTCAATCCTCTCACCATTGTGGACAAATGATCACCAGGAGATCCAGGAGAGTGTATGATTGGACCCTGACAAACACATGACCTCCCCCAGAAACAGCTCTGCATTCATGCCCTTTTCTGACAAATCACAAATGTCATACTTATTCAAAGGTACACAAGGGCAGAACATGACGGCCTTAGAGCCAAAAAGTGAAGTTCAAGTTTCTATTACACCATGCACTTGAGCAACCTTGACCAAATCTCCATTGCTTTATGAGATTCATTTTCTCCACCTATAAAAATGGAAATAAAACTTATGTTCTGTCTTATTCATAGAATCTCTTAAGCATTCAGATGAAATAAAAACAATATAAATAGTACTTTTAAATGTGTAAATGTAATAGGCCTCAATTTTTTTTAATTCATTTATAATAGAAACTTCATAGTAGAGTTAACCAGATTGATTCTCTTCTCAGCCAGAGTCAATAATTTTTCACATGATACAAATAAGTAAATAAAAATTCTAAATGGCATAGGATGTGAATAATAATTATGTATGCATCCCCATTATCTCCCAAAGCATCTTCATTGAAGGTTATTCTTAGAAACAGGAATGTTCTGAGGAGTTTCTGTTCCATGTACATGAGTAACATGAGTAACTGAGGCAAGTTGGAGGATCTGGTCAATCCTGCTTTCCCGGTAACTGATCCATGACTTTAGTGTTGGGAAATGGTCTGGTGTGGAAGAGCTGTACCACTTAACATGACGAAAGTTGCTTAAACTCCTGCCCAGATAAGGCAGTATTTTACTAAAGAAAAAGTTCCAAGCAGTCGTGAAAGTCTGATAAAGTGAAAGGGAAACGACTTCTAAAAGTAGAAGAAATATTTCGTTCTACTTTCAGGTACCAAACAATCTAAGAGCTGCTTTCTTTTCCATCAAAATTAAGAGTTCCTTGCGCAACTTGCTTTTTCTCTAAGACTGTCCCCAGCAAAAAATTACAGCATACCCAGAGAGAGGAACATGAAAGACCTGGGGACAAACCTTTCCTGGTTTGCCAACTGTAGCTTACAATTTGCAAAGAATATTTTAAAGAAAATGAAATATAAGGGCGGCTCCTGTGGCTCAGCGAGCAGGGAGCCGCCCCCATATACCGAAGGTGGCGGGTTCAAGCCCGGCCTCAGCCGAACTGCAAAACAAAAAAATAGCCGGGCGCTGTGGCGGGAGCCTGTAGTCCCAGCTACTAGGGAGCTGAGGCAAAAGAATCGCTTAAGCCCAAGAGCTGGAGGTTGCTGTGAGCAGTGTGACGCCATGGCACTCTACCCAGGGCGATAAAGTGAGACTCTGTCTCTACAAAAAAAAAAAAAGAAAGAAAGAAAATGAAATATAAGTTCCAACTTTGCCTGAATCAGTGCAATAGTAAATTGGTCAATAGAAATATGATGCATAAGGTTTATCTGAATCTAAGTTTAAACACAAGTCTAAACATTGAGCAGTTACTGACTTTCACAAAATTAATGAAATCTGCATGGGGTAGGGAAGAATGATGAACTGGGATCATCAAAGAAGATGAAAGATGTTTGTTTTCCAAATGAGGAGAGATGGGAAGTTAACATCAAATGGTACCATGTGTTATGTTTAAATTAAATATTAAAGAAACCTCAAAATATGGCAAATGAGAAAGGCTTTTCCAACTGGTCATTTAGTCTCATTCTCTCCTAACACCCACCCCAAACAATCACAGCCACAATGCCCACCAAAATGTCTTTTTTCCAGGCCATACTCTAAGCAAATTCCTACTCTGTCATGACCTAGTTCACTTGTCATCTTTTCTGTGAATTCTTTTATTCCCAGACACTTTGCTTCATGGTGTCACAGAGCTTTATTCGCTTCTCTATTAAAGCATTTACCACATTAAGTTGCAGTTCCTGGAAGTACTTATCTGTTTCTCATGTCTTTTCTATGTTTGTGTTCCTTAGACTTAAGCAAACTGTCCAGTGTAGAGTAAGGGTCCATGAATGTTTCTTAACCAGACAAGTCAACCTCTCATTCCTCTTCAAGCCAGCCAACTATCTACCTCCACAACAGCCTTGAAATCCCACTTCCTATGTCCTACACCAAGTTCTAGTTTGCAGTCCTCTTTGAGACACTAACATAGGGGACCAATGAGTAAGTTTTGGCTGTAAGATCTTCCCAGCATCATTAACTGTGGTTATGGGAGCCTGCTAATTTCCTAGCCAGGGCCAGAATGTACAACCTTGCAGTCTTTATTACCAGTGAATTTATATTAAAAGAGACCAAAAGGTAGACAGGGAAGTCTGAAAATATATTCATATATATCGTGCTCTCCTCCTCGGAGGTAGAAGAGAAGCAAAGCAACTGGAAGGCATAAAATACTACCCTGCATGCTTTAACATTCTTCAGCAGAATTTTTCATGAAGCTGTATTATGAGAGTTTATAGAGAAGGGACAGAATAAATGTCTAATTGTTATAAGTTTCTTTTCTAAAAAATAGCATGTACACACATGCTGCTCTGTTGTGGTCTGTTGTCCCTGGAGCATGGTTGGCTAGTTTGCTTTTGCTTGCTCCCCCTCATCCATCTCCTGCCCTGCTCTCTGCCTTGCTCTCTACTCTGGAAGACTGACTTGAATTTACTACATAACTAGGCTGCCTGTCCTTTGGCTTCCATGTGGGTCCAACCCGTGGGACTCACCGGTTGAGATCAAAGGGCCCGGAGAGAGACTGGTATCCATTTCTGCTGCGCTCTCCCGATTAGGGCGCTGGCTGCAGCTGCATTCCACAGCAGCCCCTCTACCTGGGATTCAGATCTCCCCAGACTCAGATTCTACTTGTGCCCTGACTGATATAATGGGGTCCACAACTGCAAAAACATGTGAAAAAAGAAATAGAGTGCTACCTTGGGTGCTTTGATCTCTTGCTCTGTGTCTGCCACTTTAGTGTCTGCCACTGAACAGTTTCTCCACTAAACCTTGTACTGCTGAAGGGAGATTTTAAACGTCTAAAGCAATAACTAGAAATTTTAGTTCTAAGCCAATTGATTTTTGCCCATTTCCAAAGGATCAGAAGCTTTGGAACAATGATACTTCCTTCTGGTGATTGTTTTGAACACTGACTATCAGACTTGGCCAAGGGCGCATGGCTATAGGCTCCCCATTTCTGGCTCCTACAACTGACCTCAGAAAAGAGCTGTGCAACTGTGGCTTACTTCTCTTCAATAAACCTGCTTTAAACATTTTCAACTGTTCATTAATACCAAAAAAAAACCAAGCGTGAATATCCAGGGAGACTTGTATGGCCGTGTGTTATCTGAGATAACATGAGATTTTCTTTGTGCTCTTTTGTTTAGAACCATTTTGGATTCTCCTGAGATTATTAGGATGCAGAATCATATTTTCAGAAAGATTCCTCAGTTCCTGCCAGTAAAAGCTCATCTGATCTCTGCTCAATTTTCAAAATGGCTTGAGTTTCCTTATTACTGGCACCATCTCATTTCTCCCTTTCTGGTTGCTGAATGCTCGTAGCAGATTCCACAGGCATGGGGATAATGTTGTCTGTCACTTAGAGAAAGGCAAATTCTTCTGGGAGTTAAAGGCAATGACTTCCAGAAAATGTTGTTCAGATGTTTGGGGTTTAATGAAACACAGGATGGGCACTGCCAGGTAGCACCAATGTTCATTTTTGAGCTTTCCTTATGTTACCATGTATTTGCCTAAAACACTGCCTTATGTTCCTTTGCTTTTCTGTTTGCCTACAATTCTGTCCAACATTCCTAAGACTCCAGAGTTTTTAAAGCCCATTTAAAAAAATAGCCACCAACAAAAGAAATTTATGTATTTTTTACAAAGCCCTCAGGCAACTGCATTCAGGTAGGAACAAAGAATTTAATTTAAGGCTCAGTAGTAATGAGTCTTACGGGAATTCCAAACATGGCTCAGTATTACAGGCTTGAGAATTCCTTTGTGCAAATGTCCATCTTGTATTAAAATAACAGTTTGAGATATAAATGATATCTACAATACCAATTTGTTTCAGAGCCACAAACCCTGGTATTTATTGAGGTAAATAGCTGTTCTGGGGTCTGGGCCCCTGAAAACTTGATTTTTCTGGAGGCTGACAGCTCTGAATCAGTAGAAATTCACTACCACAAATTTCTACTGCAAATTTGGAGGCCATTGTCCTCCACCTGCCTCAGAGGGTCAGAAAACAATATTTACTTAGCCCTTGATACATCTGGAGCTCACCAGTAACCATTAGTGTGAACGGAGGGAAGGAAGGAGCAGCACCACCCTGCCCTTGGGAACCTCCAAGAAGTCTGGGTCACTACAGACAAAGTGAGCCCAGGGATGCTGTGCCCATATTAAAAGAATGTATCCCAAGTTATTTAGAATGGCCAAACAGGGCGGCGCCTGTGGCTCAAAAGAATAGGGCGCTGGCCCCATATGCCAGAGGTGGCGGGTTCAAACTCAGCCCTAGCCAAAAAAACCACACACACAAAAAAATAGAATAGCCAAATAAGAATACAGCCCAAAGGAGTTCATTCCATCTTCCACATTGTGTATCTAGAAAAGACATCTTATAAAACACATGATCAGGCTGGGTGCCTGTGGCTCAACAGGCTAAGGTGCTAGCCACGTACACCTGAGCTGGCAGGTTCAAATCTAGCCTGGGTCCGCCTAACAACAATGACGGCTGCAACCAAAAAATGGCCGAGTGTTGTGGTGGGTGCATGTAGTCCCAGCTATTTGGGAGGCGGAGGCAGGAGACTCGCTTGAGCCCAGGAATTGGAGGTTGCTGTGAGCTGTGATGCCACAGCACTCTATCCAGGGTGACAGCTTGAGGCTCTGTCTCAAAAAATAAATAAATAAATAAATAATAAAACACATGATCAAAATGAATCTGAGATCAGCTGCAGGCAAAG
>CAUYON010068271.1:0-12214 GCA_963573935.1 Arctocebus calabarensis | reverse complement strand
AGCATTCTGATAACTAATTATTATTCTTTGACAACATATATCAATGAGTTTTTCAATTTATGAATATAGTATATTCAGTAGTATGCTGGTCAGTATTTAAAAACTGATGTTTCAATTCCTATTAAAGCTCCATTGTCATATTTTAACGATCTCGAAAAAATAATACTTCGTTTTATATGGAATCAGAAAAAAACCTCAAATAGCAAAGACATTACTCAGAAACAAAAACAAAGTAGGAGGAATCACGCTACCAAACCTGAGACTCTACTATAAATCGATAGTGATCAAAACAGCATGGTACTGGCACAAAAACAGAGAGGCAGATGTTTGGAACAGAATAGAGAACCAAGAGATGAATCCAGCTACTTACCATTATTTGATCTTTGACAAGCCAATTAAAAACATTCAGTGGGGGCTCGGCGCCTGTGGCTCAGCGGGCTAAGGCGCCAGCCACGTACACCTAAGCTGGCGGGTTCGAATCCAGCCCCCGGGCCCGCCAAACAACAATGACGACTGCAACCTAAAAATGGCTGGGCATTGTGGCGGGCGCTTGTAGTCCCAGCTACTTGGGAGGTGGAGGCAAGAGACTCGCTTAAGCCCAGGAATTGGAGGTTGCTGTGAGCTGTGATGCCACAGCACTCTATCCAGGGTGAAAGCTTGAGGCTCTGTCTCAAAAAAAAAAAAAAAACATTCAGTGGGGAAAAGACTCTCTATTTAACAAATGGTGCTGGGTGAACTGGCTGGTGACCCGAAGACTGAAACTGGACCCACACCTCTTACCATTAACTAAGACAGACTCTCACTAGATTAAAGATTTAAACTTAAGACATGAAACTAAAAAATACTAGAAGAAAGTGCAGGGAAAACTCTTGAAGGAATCGGCCTGGGCGAATATTTTATGAGGAAGACCCCCCCTGGGCAATTGAAGCAACATCAAAAATACACTACTGGGACCTGATCAAACTAAAAAAGTTCTGCACAGCCAAGAACATAGTAAGTTTAGCAAGCAGACAGCCCTCAGAATGGGAGAAAATATTTGCAGGCTATGCCTCTGACAAAGGTATATAACCAAAATCCACAGAGAACTCAAATGTATTAGCAAGAAAAGAACAAGTGATCCCATCTCAAGGTGGGCAAAGGACTTGAAGAGAAACTTCTCTAAAGAAGATAGGTGCACAGCCTACAGACACATGAAAAAATGCTCACCATCCTTAATCATCAGAGAAATGCAAATCAAAACTACTTTGAGATATCACCTAACTCCAATAAGAGTAGCCCATATAACAAAATCCCAAAACCAGAGATGTTGGCGTGGATGTGGAGAAAAGGGAACACTTCTACACCGCTGGTGGGAATGCACACTAATACGTTCCTTTTGGAAGGATGTTTGGAGAATATAGATCTAAAAGTAGACCTGCCATTAGATCCTATAATTCCTTTTCTAGGTATATACCCAGAAGACCAAAAATCACTTTATAACAAAGACGTCTGTACCAGAATGTTCATTGCAGCCAAATTCATAATTGCTAAGTCATGGAAGAAGCCCAAATGCCCATCAACATGAATATTATGCAGCCTTAAAGAAAGATGGAGACTTTTCTTTTGTGTTTACATGGATGGAGGTGGAACATATTCTTTGTAGTAAAGTATATCAAGAAAGGAAGAAAAAGTATACAATGTACTCAGCCCTCCTAGGAACCTAATTTATAGCTGTCACATGAAGGCTATAACCCAATTATAGCACAAGAATATGGGGAAATGGGCAAGGGAAAGGAGGGGGGGGGGAAGGTGAGTGGAGGGAAGGTAATTGGTGGGGCCACACCTAGGATGCATCTTAGGAGGGTACAGGTGAAACTTAGTAGAAAATGCCATGAAGGCTATGTTAAACAGTTTTATGAAAATATTTCAGGTTGTATATGAAACCAACACATTGTACCCCTTGATTACACTAATGTACACATCTATAATTTAATAATAAAAAGAAACTGAAAAAAATAAAAATAAATAAAAACTGACTTTTGGGGGTAGAGGAAAGCCTTGATTGGTAGGGCTTGCTGATTTCCACAGTGTGCAATCACTGAACTTGGAGTTGGGAAGAGGTGTGCATGGTCAGTGTTTTTGTTTTTGTTTTGTTTTGTTTTACAGTTTTGGCCAGGACTGGGCTTGAACCCGATACCCCTGGTATATGGGGCCGGCACCCTACTGGAGCCACAGGCGCTGCCCTGCATGGTCAGCTCTTACAAGCTAATACTACTTGGCTCCAGTACAAACTAGGTATATTTACCCATCTATTTTGGTCACTTTTAATTTCTTTGAATTATATTTTTTATTTTCCATCAAAATCTTGGACATATTTATTTAAATTTGTTCCTAAATTTGATTTTTTTTATGTACCGTAAACAGTATTATAAATTCATTTTATAATAATATCCTCTGGCTTGGTGCCTGTGGCGCAATGGGCTAAGGCGCCAGCCACGTACACCTGAGCTGGCGGGTTCGAATCCAGCCTGGGTCCGCCAAACAACAATGGCGACTGCAACCAAAAAAAAATGGCTGGGCATTGTGGTGGGCAACTGTAATCCAAGCTACTTGGGAGGTGGAGGCAGGAGACTCGCTTGAGTGCCCAGGAATTGGAGGTTGCTGTGAGTTGTGATGCCACAGCACTCTATCCAGGGTGACAGCTTGAGACTCTGTCTCAAAATAATAATAATAATAATAATATCCTCTGGTGCATAGGAATAAAATTGGTTTCTATATATTGACTTTATATCAAAAGACTTTTACTAAATTCTCTTATTAACTCTGATTAAGTTATCTTTAGATTCACTGAATTCTTTAGATAAACAATCACATCTGTCAAAAATTACAGTTTCATTTTTCTAGATACTTTTCATTAAATTATAAAAGGTATATTCTGTTTCTAATTTGCTAAGATTTTTTTAAAAATCATGAATATTAAATTTTATCTCCATCTATTAAAAGACAAACATTTAAGTTCTCTTCCTTATTGTGTAATGTGAATTTTTTTTTTACTTTTTTTGTTTTATTTACTTATTTTTTGTGACAGTCTTACTATGTCACCCTCAGTAGAGTGCTATGATATCACAGCTCACAGCAACCTCAAACTCTTGGGCTTAAGCGATTCTCTTGCCTCAGCCTCCCAAGTAGCTGGGACTACAGGTGCCTGGCTATGTAATGTGTATTATACTCCCTGCTTTGCAAGAGTTTAATTTTACAGTGCTAGGTCGAACCACCTTGGCTGAGATGTTTATCATCTTTACAAAAGGCTGAACTAAGTTTGCCAACATTTTTTCACGAAATTCTAGTTCTGCCCATGATAAAGTTTAACCTTTTTATAATAATTTTTCAGATTTTTATATCAAGATTATGCTTGTTTCATTAAAACAGTTGGGTTATGTTCCCTGTAAGAGTTTGTATAATATTGTTGTATTTCTTCTTTTATTAGAAAGAAGTCACTGGAGCCATCAGGGTCTGAATTTATTTGTGGAAGATTTTTTGTTTTTTAAATATTGTTGTTAAAGAGCTATGGAGGTATAATTTACATGCTGTACAATCTGCCCATTTAAAGTGTATAATTCAATGGTGTTTAGTATATTCACAGAATTGTTCAACTATACCTACAATTTAATTTAATTTAATTTATTTTTATTTTTTTCTGCTACATAAATTAACCCATTTATTAGTGGCTTGTGTTGTCTGAAAAGGTAGAGCTTCTATTGGTCTTTCAGTTCCTTGAGTCTTCTAATCGTAGACTTAACTGTAACAGCAGAAGTGGTATTGTAGGTCCAGGCACCACTAGCTCCTATTTTCATGTAGGAACCACAGTGCCAGATCCCCATAGCTCATCTCTTCATCTTGGTTTTGCCACAGAAAAAGCAAGTATACTTGGCGTGCTGGCTGATTTCAATCTTCTTCACCATTTTCCAGAGGGAGGCACCATAGTGGGTCCCGTATTTACCGACTATCCGACCTTCTTGGTGTGTTTAGCCATTTTGCCACAAAATAGGCCCAAGCCCAAAGAGCTACAATTTAATTTTAAAACATAGTGAGGTTTAAATTATAGATTCAGTGTCCTAATACAGGACAGTTCCAATATTTTGTCTCTCCTCACATCTGTTTTATAAATTCTATCTTCCTAGAAATTTGTCTATTTCATCCACATATTCAAATTTCTAAGCATAAAGTTGTTTATAAAGATCTTTTTGTCTTTTGATTATCTATAGGTAACGATGTCTTCTTTCCCTGATTAACCTTTTCAAAAAACTGACTTTTGGTTTTGCTGACATTACTGTACATTTGTTTTCTGTTTCATTAAAGTTTTCTCTTCTATGTATTATTTCCTTCCTTCTAGTTTCTGTGGGTTTAATTATGATTCTTTTCTAATTTTTAAGATGTATGCCTAGATAACTGATTTTCAGACTATTTAATTTCTAATATATAAATATAAGTTAATACATTTTCCTGTAAACTTTGATGTATCATTTAAAAATAAACATTATTTCCTAATATCCATTTTGACTTCCTTCCTGTTTTAGAAATACATTGCGTAATTCCCAAATACAGCAGAACCTATATACACCTCCCTACACTGAGTTGACATACCTCCTTAAGTTGATCTAACTTTCATAGACTGGACATGCACCATATGTAGGTCTAAATACAGTAGGCTGAGTTCCTTGTGTTGTCCACCTCTGTATGCTGACCAGTTTGTTACAGTACCTTGGGTGGTCAACTTATACAGGATCTACTGTATACGAGTAGTTTTTAGCTAGATTTTCATTGGTAGTTTCTATATTAAGTCCACTGAATTCAAACTCTGTATCCTTTTAATCCTTTGAAATTTTTGGTAATTTTTTCTGACCCTGTACACAGACAAATTTGGTAAGTGTTCCATGTGCACTTAGAAAGGAAAATATATATTGCATTTGCTGAGTGTAGTTTTTTTTTTTTTTTGAGACAGAGCCTCAAGCTGTCACCCTGGATAGGGTGCCGTGGCATCACAGCTCACAGCAACCTCCAATTCCTAGGCTCAAGTGAGTCTCTTGCCTCTGCCTCCCAAGTAGCTGGGACTACAGGTGCCCGCCACAATGCCCAGCCATTTTTTTTTTTTTTTTTTTTGGTTGTAGCTGTCATTGTTTGGCGGGCCCGGGCTGGATTCGAACCCGCCAGCTCAGTGTACGTGGCTGGCACCTTACGTGGTATACGTGGCTGGCACCTTAGCCCGTTGAGCCACAGGCGCCGAGCCGAGTGTAGTGTTTTATTTGTAACTCAATTACATACAGTTTGCTGATTTTTTTTTTTTTTTTGAGACAGAGCCTCAAGCTGTTGCCCTGGGTAGAGGGCCATGGAGTCACAGCTCACAGCAATCTCAAGTTTCTGGACTTAAGCAATTCTCCTGCCTCAGCCTCCCAAGCAGCTGGGACCTCAGGCGCCCACCATAACGCCCGGTTATTTTTTTGTTGTTGCAGTTGTCGTTGTTGTTTAAGCTGGCCTGGGCTGGGTCCAAACCTGCCAGCCTCAGTGTATGTGGCCGGCACCTTACCCACTGAGCTATGGGTGCTACCCTAGTTTGTTGATTTTATTGTCAATTCTTCTACATCCTTACTGATTTTGAGACTGACTCTGTCTCAAAAAAAAACCAAAAAGGCATAGTATTTGCATATAATCTGTGTATATTCTCCAGTATACTTTAACTCATCTCTAGATTACTTATAATACCTAATACATTGCCCAGATATCACTTCATTTGTATAGATTTAATGTAGTACTTTCTGTGTGGCAAATTTAAGTTTACCTTTTAGAACTTTGTAGAATTTTTCTTTTTCTTTTTTTTTTTTTTTTTGAGGCAGAATCTCACTTTGTCACCCCCAGTAGAGTGCAGTGGCACCATAGCTCACAGCAACCTCAAACTCTTGGGCTAAAGCAATTCTCTTGCCTCAGCCTCCCCAGTAGCTGGGATTACAAGTTCTCACCACAAAGCCCAGCTATTTTTAGACACAGTGGGGTCTCCCTCTAGCTCAGGCTGCTCTCGAACCCATAAGCTCAGGAGATCTGCCCATGTTGGCCTTCCAGAGTGCTGGGCTGGGATTACACGCATGACCCACCACTCCCAGTCTAACTTTCTGAAAATTTTCTTTTCTTTTTTTTTTTTTTGAGACAGAGCCTCAAGCTGTCACCCTGGATACAGTGCTGTGGCAACACAGCTCACAGCAACCTCCAATTCCCAGGCTCAAGCGAGTCTCCTGCCTCTGCCTCCCAAGTAGCTGGGACCATAGGCGCCCGCCACAACGCCTGGCCTTTTTTTTTTGGTTGCAGCCGTCATTGTTGTTTGGCGGGCCCGGGCTGGATTCGAACCCGCCAGCTCAGGTGTACGTGGCTGGCGCCCCAGCCCGCTGAGCCACTTTCTGAAAATTTTCAACTGTGATTTGTGAATGCATGGATGAATGAATGAGTGCATAAATGTAAAATCAATGAATATGAAAACTAACTGTATCCTTATGTTATTAAAGTTGTATAAATTAGCATTTGTACACTTAAGATAATCTAAGGATCTTAAAACACTTTAATTCCACTAACCCAAATTGAACTTTGGGGGATTAATTTTTATGTTTTTAATTTTACTATTTTTTAAATATCATATTATTATTATTATTATTATGGTTATTTTAATATAGTTACAGTTACATAGTTAATTTCTGTTTCTCTACAAATTTACTCGTATTGCTTTTCATTCCTTCCTGCATTTCTCTGCTTCCATATGACATATCATTTCTTCTTTGGTATAGGTCTTCTGGTGATAAATTATCTCAGTTTTTATCTGTCAGAAAATGATTTCATTTCATTCTCATTTTTGAGGCATATTATTATTAGGTTTAGAATTATGGATGGAAAGTTTTTTTCTTATTTATTTTTTATTTTTTTTTGAGATAGAGTCTCACTATGTCACCCTTAGTAGAGTGCCAGGGTGTCACAGCTCACAACAACCTCAAACTCTTGGACTTACGTGATTCTCTTGCCTCAGCCTCCCAAGTAGCTGGGACTACAGGTGCCAGCCACAACACTTGGATTTTTTTTTTGTTGTAGTTGTCATTGTCATTTAGCAGGCCCAGGCAGAGTTCAAAGTCCCTGCCTAGGTGTAGGTGGCTGGCGCCCTAACCATTGAGCAACAGGCACCGAGCCTGAAAATTAATTTTCCTCCATCTCTCTGAAGTCTCCATTTGAAAATTTTCTAGCTTCTATTATTTCTGTTAGAAGGCAGTGGGTGTTTTTCTCTAGATGCTTTAAGAACTGTTTTCTTTTTCTTTGGTTTACTGCATTTTTCAATAACATATCTAGGCATGTTTTCTTTTATTTTATTCTGCTTAGGGTTTCTAGTGCCTTTCTAAAGTGTGATGTCTTCATTCCCTTTGGATCATTCTCTCTTCAAATATTGTTTCTGTCCCATTCTGACTCTTTTCTATTTCTGGGACTTTAATTCCATAACAGACCTGTTTACTATGTCCTATTATTTAAAATGCTCTTTTATGTATGTTTCCATCTTTCTTCTCTATATGCTGCAGTCTGGATAATTTCTCCTGACCTATTTGCCAGTATTTTTTTTTAATATATACCTCATCTCATTTACTTATCGTGTTAAGACTTTTATACCCTATATTAACAGATCTGACATATACTCTTGCATTATGCACCCTAGGTGTGATCCCACCATTCACCCTCCCTTGATCTGGCCTCCCCCCTCCCCTTCTCCCTCCTTCATCTTGGGCCATAGCTGTGATGTATTCTTCATATGAAAGTGTGAGAGATTGTAAATTGGTTTCATAATAATACTGAGTACATTGGATATTTTTTCTTCCATTCTTGAGATACTTTACTAAGCTCCATCCATGTAAACATAAAAGAGGTAAAGTCTCCATCTTTTTAAAGGCTGCATAATATTCCATGGTATCCATATACTACAATTTATTAAACTATTCATGGGTCAATGGGTACTTGGACTTCTTCCATGACTGGGCTATTATAAATTGAGCTGCAATGAACAATCTGGTGCAAATATCTTTTGTTATAAAGTAATTTTTGGTCTTTTGGATATATACCTAGTAGAGGAATTGCAGGATCAAACAGCAGGTCTACTTTTAGATCCTTGAGTATTCTCCATACCTCTTTCCAAAACGGATGTATTAGCTTGTACTCCCACCAGCAGTGCAGAAGTGTTCCCTTTTCTCCACATCCACACCAACATCTGTAATTGTGGGATTTTGTTATGTGAGCCACTCTTATGGGAGTTAGATCATATCTCAAAGTGGTTTTGATTTGCATTTCTCTGATGATTAAAGATTATGAGCATTTTTTTCATGTGTCTGTAGTCCATGTACCTATCTTTTTCAGAGAAGCTTCTGTTCAAGTCCCTTGCCCACAAAGAAATGGGATTACTTGTTCTTTTCTTATTAATAATTTTGAGTTCTCTATGGATTCTGGTTATCAAATCTTTGTCAGAAGCATAACCTGCAAATATTCTCTCCCATTCTGAGGGCTGTCTGCTTGCTTTACTTACTTACTGTGTTCTTGGCTATGCTTTTTAGTTTGATCAGATCCCACTAATGTATTTTTGGTGTTGCTTAAATTGCCTGGGGGGGGGGGCGGTCCTCCTCATAAAGTATTCTCCCAGGCCAATTTCTTCAAGTGTTTCTCCTGCACTCTCTTCAAGAATCTTTATAGTTTCATGTCTTAAGTTTAAATCTTTTAGCCAGTGAGAGTTAATTTTTGTTCATGGTGAAAGCTGTGGGTCCATTTTCAGCCTTCTATAAGTCACCAGCCAATTCTCCCAGCACCATTTGTTAAATAGGGAATCTTTCCCCCAATATATATTTTTGATGGGCTTATCAAACATCAAATGACGATAAGTGTCTGGGTTCATCTCTTGGTTCTCAATTCTGTTCCATACATCTACCTCTCTATTTTTGTGCCAATACCATGCTGTTTTGTTTACTATAAATTTATAGTATAGTTTGAAGTCTGGTAGCATGATTCCTCCTGGTTTCTTTTTATTTCTCAATAATGTCTTGGCTATCAGGGTTTTTTCTGGTTTCATATAAAATGAGGTACAATTTTTTCCAGATCTTTAAATTATGACAGTGGTGCTTTGGGATTACATTTAATTTGTAAATTGCTTTGGGTAATATGGACATTTTAACAATATTGATTCTTGGCTCAGCGCCTGTGGCTCAGTGGGCTAAGGCGCCAGCCACGTACACCTGAGCTGGCGGGTTCGAATCCAGCCCGGCTCGCCAAACAACAATGACAGCTGCAACCAAAAAATGGCCAGGCGTTGTGGCGGGCGCTTGTAGTCCCAGCTACTTGGGAGGCTGAGGCAAGAGACTCACTTGAACCCAGGAATTGGAAGTTGCTGTGAGCTGTGATGCCACAGCACTGTATCCAGGGTGACACCTTGAGGCTCTGTCTCAAAAAATAAATAAATAAATAAATAAATAAATAAAAACAACAACGTTGATTCTTCCTAGCCATGAACATGGTATGTTTTTCCATTTGTTAACATCTTCAGCTATTTCTTTTCTTAGAGTTTCATCATTCTCTTTATAGAGATCTTTCACGTCCTTTGTTAGGTAAATTCCCAAATATTTCATCTTCTTTGGCACAACTATAAAGGGAATAGAGTCCTTGACTGCTTTTTCGGTTTGACTATTATTGGTATATATATAAAAGCTACTGATTTGTGAGTATTGATTTTGTATTCTGAGATGTTATTGTATTCCTTGATCACTTCTAAGAGTTTTGTGGTTGAGTCCCTGGGGTTTTCCGCGTATAAAATATCATCTGTGAAGAGTGAAAGTTTGGTCTCCTCTGACCCTATTTGCATACCCTTGATCAACTTCTCTTTCCTGATTGTGATGGCTAACACTTCCATTACAATGTTAAAAAGCAGTGGAGACTGGATCAGCACCTGTGGCTCAAGCGGCTAAGGGGTCAGCCACATACACCTGAGCTGGTGGGTTCGAATCCAGCCCAGCCTGCCAAACAATAATGATGGCTGCAACCAAAACATACCTGGGTACTATGGCAGGTGCCTGTAGTCCCAGCTACTTGGGAGGGGGAGGCAGGAAAATAACTTGAGCCGAGGAGTTGGAGGCTGCTGTGAGCTGTGATGCCACAGCACTCTACCCAGGGCAACAGCTTGAGGCTCTGTCTCTTAAAAAAAAAAAACAGTGGCGACAATGAGCAACCTTGCCTGGTTCCTGATCTGAGTGGAAATGTTTTCAACTTTATTCCATTCAATATGATATTGGCTGTGGGTTTGCTGTAGATGGCCTCCATCAGTTTAAGAAAAGTCCCTTCTATACCTATTTTCTTAAGTGTTCTGTTCATGAAAGGATGCTGGATATTGTCAAAAGCTTTTTCTGCATCTATTGAGAGAATCATATGGTCTTTTTTTTTAGTTTGTTTATGTAATGTATTTTATTTATAGATTTATGTATATTGAATCAACCTTGAGACCCTGGGACAAAACCCAGTTAGTCATGGAGTATAATTCATTTGATGTGTTGCTGGATTCTTTTTGCTAGGATTTTTGCATCTATGTTCATTAAAGATATTGGTCTATAGTTTTCTTTTCTTGTTGGTTCTTTTCCTGGTTTGGGGATCAGGGTGATCATTGCTTCATAGAATGTATTGGTATGTATTCCTTCTTTTTTGATGTTTTGGAAAAGGTTAAGTAATATAGGTACTAGTTCCTCTTTAAAGATTTGGTAAAATTCTGATGTGAAGCCATCTGGTCCTGGACTCTTCTTTTTGGGGAGACTTCGCATAGTTGATTCTATTTCAGTACTTGATAGAGGTCTGTTCAGCATTTCCAATTCTTTCTGATTAAGACAAGGAAGTTGGTGTGCTTCCAAGTATTGGTCAATATCATTCAGATTTTCATATTTTTGTAGTATTCACTAAGGTTTTTTTAAATTTCTGAAGTGTCTGTTGTTATTTCACCTTTGTCATTTCTAATTGATGAAACTATGGACTTTAATTTTCTATTTTTGGTTAGGTTGGCCAAAGATTTATCAATTTCGTTGAATTTTTCAAAAAATCAACTTTTGATTCATTGATATTTTGAATAATTCTTTTTGTTTTCGATTTCATTTTATTCTGCTCTAGTTTTAGTTATTTCTTTTCTTCTGCTAGGTTTGGGGTTGGAATGTTCTTCCTCAAGATGTCCCATTAAGTTATTGACTTCCTCTCTTTCTGTTCTCTTGAGGAAGGCTTGCAATGCTATAAATTTCCCTCCTAGGACTGCCTTTGCAGTATCATACAGGTTCTCAGAATTCGTGTTTTCATTATTGCTTTGTTCCAAAAATTTGGCAATTTCCTTCTTAATCTCATCTATGACCCAGCTATCATTTAGCATAACATTTAGTTTCCACATCTTTGTATAAGTATTTAGATACCTATTATTGGTGAGTTCAACTTATATTGCATGATGATCCAAGAAAATACAAGAACTAATTTCTATACTTTTAAATTTACTGAAGTTAGACCTAAGATGTGATCAATTTTAGAGGATGTTCCATGGGCTGATGAGAAGAATGTCTATTCAGTTTTGTTTAGGCTGAAATGTTCTGTATTATGTCTATTAAATTCAATTGTTGTATGGTGAAGTTTAAGTCCAAAATTTCTTTGCTTAATTTCTTATTGGAGGATCTATCCACACTGAAAAAGGGGTGTTAAAATCTCCATCTATTATGGTTCTGGGAGATTTTAAATTGCTCATGTCAGGGTCTCCCTTATAAATTGAGGAGTATTCTGGTTGGGTGCATAAGTGTTAATAATTGACATCTCATAATGTTGAGTTTTTCCCTTAACTAATATGAAGTGACCATCATTATCTTTCTTTACTTTTGTTGGTTTAAAGCCTGGTGTATCTGCAAATAAAATTGCCACCCCTGTTTTTTTCTGATTTCTGTTTGCCTAGATGATAGATGCCCATCCCTCCACCCTGAGTCTATATTTATCCTTTAAGATAAGATGATGGGTGGCTCCTGTGGCTCAACGAGCAGGGCGCCGGCCCCATATACCGAAGGTGGCGGGTTCAAGCCCGGCCTTGGCCGAACTGCAAAAAAAAAAAATAGCCGGGCGCTGTGGCGGGCGCCTGTAGTCCCAGCTACTAGGGAGGCTGAGGCAAGAGAATCGC
>CAUYON010068270.1:0-30833 GCA_963573935.1 Arctocebus calabarensis | reverse complement strand
GACAGGGAGTAGCGGACTGGTTGTGGAGCCACAGACCTCACTGTGACCCAGGCAGTTGCAAACCTCTGGATCATCTGCTCATTGGAGGAAACTGGATCACAACTGTTACCACCGCTGGGTGTGACAGAGGGGCAAGGTGGGGAAGAAGGCATCAACCTTCCCAGACTAATCTACTTGCTGGGGGGGGGGGGATGCCCTCCTGAGCTCACAGAGCACCGGAGTGAATTATACTAGAGCTTCCAGCAGATCCCTGCTATCTAGTTGCCAGAGACTTTTTAACTCTTCCATTTGAGATTGGTGCTGGCTAGGACAATTGGTTGGGACCTCTTCAACTGGGCCAATCACCTAAGGACTTTCCAAAGTGCTACCCTGGGTGTGTGGTAGTGGGAAAGTTTGATATGGCTTTTTCAATTGTGGCCTGTGGGGAGTGTGGCGACTTAACTCTGGTAGTCCTTCACTGCTCAGATTTCAATCCAGAGTAACAGATTCTCTAGGGTAAGACAAAGACCAGCTGAAAATAAGCTAGAGCCACTTAACCCCACCACACTAAGAAGGTCCCCAGTTTTGCAAGCAGTATCTCCCTACAAGTCTTTGGCAAAACTCTAGGGGGAAAGGTACAGATGCCAGTCCAAGTTTTTAAGCAAAGGACTGGTCAATCACTACTCCTAGAACTCCCAGCCCAAATTGTCCTTATCTACTCATCTAGACAAACGGTGTAAAATTAATCATGGGATGGAATCAATGGAAAAGCTCTGGAAACATGAACACCCAGACTAGGTCAAAACCCCCCAAGGAATAATCTGACGGACACAAGTGAGGATCCTATGCATAAACAGATGGCTGAAATGTCAGAAATCAAATTCAGAATTTGTATTGCAAATAAGATCAATAAAATAGAGGAAAAGTTGGATTTAGAAATTCAGGGTGCATTTCAAAAATTGTCTCAAGAAGTCAAGGAATTCAAAGGCCAAATGACCAAAGATTTGGACACACTGTACTGTGCTGAGAGTTCTAGCACCTACTCCTTCCTTTTGCCCCTTCAGAGGCACGGGTGGCTGTGGCTCCCCTGGGTGCCAGTCCTGGAACACTGTCCTCACCTTTGTCCTTCTCTCTAACATCTGCATGTTTTAACTGACCATTTATTAAACTCTCCTTGATTCTCCAGGCTGGGTGTGCCATATGTTATCACTAGGTCTGTGACAATACATACACGCAGTCTGCTGTACAAGACACCCATCTTGGTGTTTCTCACAAAACAGGTCCTTGAAAGTATCTGAGTCTCTCCAGAAAATCTTTCATTAGTTGATATTAGTTTTCTGGGGCTGAGTAACAATTTAACAACCATGCGGGACAGTTCTCTGAGTGGCTTTTCACAGACCCAGCTCTTCTCTCCTTTCTCATTTGTGGTTCTCAAGGAGAACTTAGAAAGTGCGGTGAATGCATCATCTCAGGCAAGAAGCGGCTCCCTGGAACAGCCTGGGCTGCATTCCACATCCTCCCCAGGAACAGGACACCCTGTAATGCTCAGTCCTCAACCGCTAGCCTGCTGACCAAGAGCAGTCTGTGGCCTGTTAGAAACCAGGCCTGTTAGTAACCGGGGACTGACAGCATCACCACCGGAGCTCAGCCTTCCATCCCTCCTTCCACCCCCAGTCCTCCACTTGCCCAGTCCATGGAAAAATCATCTCCAATGAAACTGGTCCCTGCTGTCCAGTGTGTTCTGCTCTGTGGCCTGTTAGGAAGCAGGCCTCACACCAGGAGGTGAGCAGTGGGGCAGGGGAGTAGAAGGGGTGGGGAACTGGGACGGGGTGGAACTTCATCTGTATTTACAGCTGCCTTCCATGCCTGAAGCCCACCTCCTGTTCCTTCCCACCCCCCTTTCTGTGGAAGTTATCTTCCATGAAACCAGTCCCTGGTTTTCAAAACTGCTAAAAAGGTTTGGTTCAACAAGTGTTGTGACTGCAAGGATATAAGACCCAGGGTGGGCTGCTTTTGGAGGTCCTCCCACTACAGCATCAGGTGGACATCCACCTATGAGACTCCACCCACTTTCTTGAGCATTGGTGGCTTTGTGAGTACTGCAGCCTTTGCTCACAATGGATCCCAGGTTTCCATTGTCCCTTCTGCCCACATATAAGTAATAAACCCACTTCATGTACCTTGTATGTTATTCCCTCTCATTGGACTCGGACACGTTGTTGACCATGCACAGTGAACCCACCTCACAATCAGAGCAGCTTAATATCCACCTATTTGTTACCTCACAGTTGTGTAAATCAGAAGACTGGGCTTGCCATAATTGGATCTTCTGTTCAGGGTCTAAGAAGGGTGACATCAGGGTGTCAACTGGCTGTGTTTTCAATTGAGAGCCTGGGTCCTCTTCCAGGCTTTCTCAGGTTGTTGGCAGAATGTGTTTGTGGTTACAGGATGGGGCTCCTGCTTCTTTACTGTCTGGGGCTGGTTCTAGCCAAATGGCTCTCTCACTACCTCTTCCAAGCCAGCAGGGGACACCCCTCCAGTCCTCTCTAAGGGAGTTGTATTTAACTGAATTTGTATTAATTGTATTAGCATAATTTAATCACCAGAGGGACTATTCCATCTTTTTTGCCACATAGAGAGACCTAATCTGGGGCCTAATAGACCCTTCTATCCTCAAATTGTTCCCACACTCAAAGGGAGGAGTTACAAAGGATTTGTATTCCTGGGATTGGGATCTTGGGGGTAATTTATGATTCTGCCTACCACAGCAGTAGAAGAGAGGTCTTGGGGTAAGTAACTGCTTTCTTCATTGCGATACCTTCATTATCTGAAACATCTATGCCTCAATTTCTCATCCTTCTCAGAGTTCTTTAGTAGAAATGACCTGCTGATAGGGTTTCCCAGCTGTTGGTTTAGATTCGCCTTTCATGGTTCTGGTAAGACTTAGTGGTTCAGTTTCTGCTGAGTTGAATTCTCCAACCTCCTGCCTGGGATTGGGGTGGGAGGAGGGAAAGTGTAAACCAGACCTTAGCTCCTCTATAGTCAGTTGTGAGAAGAGAGATGGGGGCCTAACTCTGAAATGTTCAGTCTTTACTTTTTTTTTTTTTGTATAGACTCACTTTGTTCCCCTTAATAGTGTTGCCTTGTCACACAGCTCACAGCAACCTCCAACTCCTGGGCTTAGGCGATTCTCTTGCCTCAGCCTCCCAAGTAGATGGGACTACAGGCACTCACCACAATGCATGGTGACTGCACATTTCAGAGTTAGGCCCCCACCTCTCTTCCCACAACTAACTATAGAAGAGCTAAGGTCTGGTTTACACTTTCCTTCTTCCCACCCCAATCCCAGCCTTCCGAGGCAAGACAATTCCGACTGCCTAAAATGTGCAATCTTTTTTTTTTTTTTTTTGGTAGAGTCTCACTTTGTCACCCTTGGTAGAGTGTCATGGCATCTCACTGCTCATAGCAACCTCCAACTCCTGGGCTTAGGCGATTCTCTTGCCTCAGCCACCCGAGTAAATGGGGCTACAGGCACTCGCCTCAATGCCTGGCTATTTTTTTGTTGCAGTTTGGCTGGGGCCAGGTTTGAACCCACCACTCTCCATATATGGGGCCAGTGCCCTACTCACTGAGTCACAAGCGTCCCCCAGTGTGCAGTCTTAATGGTTCCTGCTTCAGGAGAGCTCTGCAACTTCACTGTCATCTGCCTGTAACTCCAGATCTGGAGTCCCTTCTGTGAAGTTGGTGCTGCAGAGACTGTCTCTCTGCTATGGTGTGCTGGGAAGCTGGGCTTTTAACTGTTCTCCTGTCGTCTTTTAAACCAGACCCACCTTTTTGATGCCCCATCTTCCCTATCCTCCTCAATATCCCCAGAATGTCTGGTTTCTTAGTTTTCAGGGTGTTCTGTGAGAAAAAAAATCCTGTTTGTTTATCTTCAGACTTATATGTCTGGCAATTATCTTCCCTTACAACTCATTCTTTATCCCTTATTAACTACTTTCCCTTTTCATCAACTGTGCTTTGGAGTTACCAATATGACCCAGTTCAGTGAATATAAAATTGTTCCTCCTCTGTCTATTGTGATTGTTGTTCAAGGAAAAGTGATTTCCAAGTAGTAAAAGAGACACCCATGTCTTTGTTCTGTTGATGCCACGAGAACCAAAGGTCAATGTTATGATATGACATAACAATGTTATGGTAATGATGATTACTGTCATTATTTTATGGTAAAGTTTTTAGGGCATTGTATCTGTTCTGGGAATTTGGGCTGTTTTCATGGAAAGAAAACTTAACCACATGATGACATCTCTGAGGGGATAAGAGAGATACCCTTGAGACCTACTCAGCCGGTGAAGCCAAGTGTTTGCATGGATCACCTGTGTTGATTTTTAAAGCCTTCCTGCCCTCTGCACTGCATAAAACCACCTTGCTATGCTAACGAAGGTTCTTGGAGTTGCTGATGATGAGATGGGTTCTACCTCCTGAGGATGGGTACTAGCAACAGATCTGTTGACAGCATTATGCTCGCCAAAGCCAACTTTAAAGAAAAAGTTCAATTCGTAAACACAAGTGTCCATGGTTGGAATGGAAAACTTAGATGATGCAGTATGGTGAGGGATGAATTTCTATTGCAAAGTCCCAAATAGGGTAGGCATTTTCTGATTGTCTAAAATAAATTAATTATTAGGGAGTTACTGGCTTTTTGAAAGAGTGATGGAGCATTTTTATTTATTAAAAGAATGTGCTTAGACTTTTGGCTGAGATATTATGGGAGATGATGAGAAAGACACTGTAGGAGCTCACAGGTGGTGCTATTAACTCAGATATACAGACCATATTTTATTTTTAATGTGGAGATGGATAAGATGATAGTGAAGGCTTGAACTAAGCACACTGGATATCAAACATGGCTGTGTACTCAAAACATATAGTGGGAATCCCACATATATGTGTGTGTGTTGTGTATGCACGCATGCAAATATAATTTTACTGTGCATCTCACATAGTTCTAAAGCGTAGCTATTATTGAGATCACTGAACTAAGGCTACAGGTATCTCTTGAGGAAGATGGAGATGAGAGGAAAGGTAGTTACTTTTTCTTTTTATATTGATGTCTCATTTGATAAATTGCAAGGAAGTCATTGAAAAAAAAACCTGAACATTTTCTGTACTCTATGCCACCTTTGGGATAAGAGTCACAAGTGATTGTTTCTGTCACCCAGTCTCGGTATCCCTTATAGATAGTAAAGTACCAACTTTAGAGGAAGGCCTTGCTCAATTAGCACTTGAGAAATTTTCTCTGTTTCCAAAGTTAGAGGTTTTTTTTTTTCCTTTAACCTTCCTACTTTAATCAAACCACCAATTGCCATTCTATCAATTTAATCACAGGCTTCCTTTTGAAAACTTGGCTGCTAAGGAATTAGTCTCCAAGGTCAATGGTCCCCTAAAGCAGCCTCACCTCTGAATGCCACAGAGAGAGCTCATTCCCAATTCAAAGGCTCATCTACTCAGATATCTGTGGCAAACTAGGATATCAACCCATAGAAACCTTGCTCAAAAGGCAAGTTACAAGGGTTGCACTGGCCCCCCATGAAAATGTACAGTTTGCCTTTTATTTTTAATCATCTTTAAAGATGAGATCTCTTTTTGTCAGTCCTTTTAAGAAAACCCATCTTTCATTCTGAAAAGCAAACTAAAGCAACAATAAAACAGAGTATCATCAGTTTCTGTGATAGTTTACAAGTAGTATGGACATCCACATATTTCAGAAGTATGGATCTAAAAAAATGAACATTGTTCACGTCAATTGATTCCAAGGAAAATTACCCCCTTTACATTGTCAAAGAGAAGAAAGTTAGTCAAATGATGCCATCTCACTCAGAAGTAGTCTCTGTTGCTCATTGTTGTGCTTTTTCCTGACATAAGCATGTTTTAAACTATTTTTTACAGCCTTTGAAGAGCCTAGGAGATGTACATGCACAGTGCTGGGTTCCATTTTATTTCACAAATCTGTGAACAAAGCAGTCCTCCTGAAAAATTGTTGCAAACTCTTCATTACAAATGACAATGAGGGAAACTGGGAGAACCAGATGGAACTCTGAATCTCAAGAGGGCTTTTTAGCATCAGAATAGGCAGGAGTAAAAATAAATAAATAAACAAACACACAAGTAAATAAATAAATAAAGTCAACTATATTTGACATGCAAATTTGCTTTGAAATAAATACAGAATGCTTCAGTGCTGGCTTAACCAGCCCTTCCTCTCTGAAATAATCTTGCAAATTTATTTAGCTTTTTTCCTCCTTGCAGATTCTTGAGCATGCCATTAGTTAGCAGTAGAGATGTTCCCCAGAGAAGCAAGGGGAAAAACATAACAGAAGAGGAATAAACATTGTCAGTTCTTCAATGATGTTAGAAACTACTTGAATTCAGAACAGTCGCACAGTTCTTCCTTCAACATACCCATTAGGCAATTTCCCAGGTCTTATACTTGAATATTTGGCATTTAGGTCATGAGCTATTATATAAGAAAGTTTGGGTTTCAAATTTACTTACAAAAAAGGAGAGAAAGACCCATTTATTTATATTATCACAGCAAAGGAAACCATTCCTTTAAAAGTGACTACTAATTGAATTTTTTTTCTTTTTTTGAGACAGAGTCTTACTACATCCCCCTCAGTAGAGTGCTGTGGTATCACAGCTCACAGTAACCTCAAACTCATGGGCTAAAGTGATTCTCCTGGCTCAGCCTCCCAAGTAGCTTGGACTACAGGCACCCACCACAACGCCTGGCTATTTTTTGTTGCAGTTGTCATTGTTGGTTAGCTGGTCCAGGCCAATTTTGAACCTGCCAACTATGGTGTATGTGGCTGGCACAGTAACAACTGTCCTATGGGCGCCAAGCCCTAATTGAAATTTTTTAAGCTGAAAGGATTTCCAAGACATTTTCACACATTTTAATATTTCAGTAGGGTTTGGGGGGCATCCTTCAAGTAGTAAATGCATACGTTTCACAGTCTCCTGTAGGGAAAATAATTGTTCCTATACTTTTCTCTTGTTCTTCAGGAATCTGAGGGATCAGCGTATCTTTCCTTCTTGTACACTCTGTTGATCCGAATTCCCAAATACTCATTCTGGGGAATTCAGTACTCTCTTTGTGCTTCGCTCTCATCAGAGTGCAGCAAGGCTTTCTAGAACAAATCAGACCTTCAACACCTTCCTTCCTGGGACTTGAAGGCATTGCTTTGGGCTTCCACATCATGCTTGTCTCCTGCTGGCCTGGCAACTAGTGTACTCTAGGACAACAGGGAGTTAATTTCATTTTGGTATTCTTTTATAGCTTTTATAATTTGGTGACACAGTCATAAGAAGGACATTCATTGGTTTCAGCGTGCTTACACTTTACCAGGCAAAAATTCAACACATTATTTAAAAAAAATAATTTAAAGAAAATCCTTGGAGTCCAAAGCAGCCTAAGGAGTCACAAGGAAACTATTCTTCTGACCAGCGGAATTATTAGTTAGCATTTCAGCTAAACATGTAGGCAACAGGTTGTTGGGTTTTTCAGTTGGAACTCTAAATATAAATGTGGTAGGCAAGGAAATAAATAGGTGCAAAGAGTTTGTTTGTTGGTGGAGATTAGTTAGTTCTCACATTTAAATTTTCTTCCATGAATGCCGGAGAGTACCACAAAGATACTATCACTAGAGCATCCTGTTCTTTTTTTAAATGATGGGCTTTAATAATGACAAGTCAGCCAATAAACAAGTACAAAAAGGTAAATAGCTGAAAAATCCTATAGGATGGTTCAAGCTAATACAAAACATCATTCTGAAAGATCAAGATGAGGTTGGATATTCTTTCATTCTAATCCCCTAAAGGCCCAAGACTGAGATGGCACAGTGGACAGAACAGATCAAGCACCATCTGCTTTTTCATAGCTGCTGAACCTTAAAACCCAAACAATCCTTATATGTCCTCTGAATGATTCTGGGGTTTGCACCTACCCTAGCATAATTATTCTAAGACAACTTTAATTTTTTGTAAGTGCTGGTAAAAGAGATTTTTGTTTGTAAGATGTGATTTTTGAAAAATATGAATCTTTCCAAGCCAAATGGCTCTTTTCTCACCAGCTCCCTTATTCCTGAACACAGATACCTGAAAAAACAAACAAACAAACAAACAAATAAAACTTCAAATTCATTATAGGTTGATGTGCATATCTCAAAACAGGTGACTTATCAAGTCTTATCAGTCATTTACACTATAGTGTGAATTTGTTTAATACACTAAGCCATTTTACTCAGAGTAAAATTTAATACAAAATAAAAGGAGGAAAGAAATAACATTTGTTTGGACTAGGATTTTAGGTACTTTTTTTTTTTTCAAGTAATCTGGAAACCTAGTCAATTATGCACCATTATTGAAAAGAACTCTAGAGCTAAACCAGGATAAATTACATGCTCAAATTAGTTGATCTAGTAATAGAAGCAATATGTATCCAGTTCTATGGGAAAAAAATTAAATTGAAGAAGAGAAATCAGGAAGAAACCATAAGCTTCATTTGGATTGGATGCTAAGTCTACATTTATTTCTTTGAGCAATCTCCAAACTGTTTTCCACAGAGGTTGTGCTAATTTGCAGTCCCACCAACAATGTGTAAGCATTGCATTCTCTATGTATCTATGCCAACATCTATTGTTTTTGGATTAAAAAAAAAAAACATTCTAAATGGGGTAAAGTGATATCTCATTGTGGTTTTCATTTGCATTTTCATGATAATTAGTGATGTTGAATTCTTTTCATTGTGCTATATTTACAGCCCCTTGTATAGAAGGTAGCACATAGTAGATGTTCAGTAAAATTTGAATAAATTAATACTAAATACATTTTTAAGTCAACTTTATCTCTGTTGTGGATCTTATGAAATTATTCCTTAACATGAATATATATAAAGCAAATTATAATTATAGTCCTCCTAGTCTTCCTTTATCATTGGATTCCTGTAAATGCAAATATGATAATGATATATTATAAATAAAAGTATTTTACACACTGCTTAATGTTATATAAAATCAGGCAATTTTACATTTTTTTAATCCCCCTGTCATAGATTACTAACCTAGGTAAATGAATCACCTTTTCTCTTAGTGTTGGAGACCATATATATGTTATGGAAAAATTCAGCACTCCTGGACATGTTACACATTTCTCCTTAGTCCTACAAGAAATGAAAAATGGAAAAATGTTAGACATCTTTGTTCCTCATATTGTGGTCTGGTGACCTATAATGGCTCCTGGTATTTTATCAAACATACACAGTGATGGCTTTATAGGAAAAAGATCCAAAATAATGGCATGAATTGCACAAATATGAAATAACACAATTAGCTATGAGCACTGGAGAGAAGACTTACAATGTTCACAGTAGCCGTCATTATGAAAAGTTGCCCACATACTTGTTGCCATCAGTCAGCCTTGATGTTATAGATGGCCACAAATTCTTTGTCACCCTTCTTATTGAGAAGTGGACTCTAATTCTCCTCTGCTTGCATCAGCACAAACTTTAGGAAATACATTCACCAAGAGAATATAGAGGAAGTGACACAGCTTTATGTCTAGGCCATTAGTGACATTAGCTCCCAATATCCTGTCTCTAGAACACTTTCTCGAGAAACCCTGGGTCACCCACTGTATAACTTTCTGCTGTCCCTGAGACTGCCATGCTGGACAGCCGCTTGTAAACATTCTGATAAACCATCCCAGCTGAGCCCAACCTGCCACATCCCTAACAAGGCCCTAGACATGAGGGTGAAGTTGTCTTATATCTTCTGGAACAGACTCAGTATTTTGCAGGCTGAGTAACAAGGCACCTGTGTCACAACCACATGGAAATAAAGAGTTCTCCCACCTTTCTTTATTCTAAACTCACAAATTTGGGAAATAATATTAAGAGGTTGTTTTATGAAGTGTTCGGTATAGTTTGCTATATAATAATAGATAACTGAACTAATTGGTTCACAAAATGTAAGATTTCTTTTCCTCTCAGCCATAATAATTTCATATAATTTGTGTACTATATATCATTATAAAGATCTTGGTTTTTGCTACTTTTGTGTTTCTTACATCCTCAATTCATACAAACAAATCAATGGATTGTGAAAATACAAAGGTAATAAAGTGGTAATTTTAATGGAAATGTTACAGTTCCAAAAATAAGATTAAAATGAGACTTGAAGAAAATTCCAGTGCAAACACAGGCGTAATTTTTTATTTACTGAAACAAATAACTCAATGAGTATGATATATAACTGGAAAAAAAGGGGGGATATTGAAGAGCATATATTTAAAAATTCACACTGGTTTATTCACTGTCAAGAAGTTTGGTCAAATGGTAGCATAAAATTTACCAAGCCTTTCTTATTATATTCAAACAAATCAAAGTAACTACTCTAGTAGTCCAAATGAGTTTTCCTTTAACATATGCAAAACAATGCTTTCAAGTAAAAATTGATGCTAATGAGACATCACTCAAAATTGTTCTTTTCCTAACTGAAATGAGATTTAACTCACATTGTAATAGAGATGCTTATAGTATCAGCTGAAAAGTTACAAACATTCTTCCCTGAACTTTATCCCTAAAATTCCATTACAAGTGACAATAATGGATATTACATAATGATAATGTGATATAAGTACAGAAATCCAATTACTAGTGTGTTCCTTTCCTCCAATGGAGTGGAAAAAGTTGGCTTTGTATTTGGACAAAATAGCTAAAGTACAAAAGATGAATCAGCTATGATGCTTTATGAGATACAACTATAAGAGAAAAATGCTCAACAACTTTGACCTTTTTATCATTGAGAACACAAACTACAGGGGAAAATGTTTTTGGTTTCCTTTAGAGTTGTTTTGTAAACCACCCTGTAGACTACAATCAGCCCATGAGTCTGAGCGCTGCCTGAGTAGGCTGTGCACCTGCTCGGTGTGGTCCATCCTGCTCTAAGAACACCGACTGCTGTAGTTACCAGAAAATGCAATGGTCAGTGCTACACTTCCTGATGGTTCTTCAGTGCAGACAAAAAACAAGCAATGGAACAAGGATTGATTTTTAGACATTGAGAGTGAAGACATTTATCACGTTATTTGAAAAAAAAAATCATTTCAGTTTTGTTATACTGACCACCTAGGGAATGCTGGTTACATGTGTGTTTAAAAACTAAGAGGAAAGGTAAAATATATATTATCAATTCTGATATAGCTCACAACTTTGAGGTATATCAAGGATTTCGGAAGACTGAATCATCGTAGATATAAATGAGGGTTGGGTGTTTTTGATGATTTTATTTAGTCATCAGAGGAGAAAAATATGTATCTGTAATGTAGTAGAGATATTGTTTTATGGTTTTCTCCCAAATTGAAACATTCAGACATTCATTATTTTGCCTTATGAAAGCAAATGCTTGTGTTTTTTTTTTTCTTTTTCAGAGTCTTGCTCTGTTGTCCCAGGTAGAGTGCAGTGCTGTGGTGTGATCATTGCTCACTGCAACCTCAAATTCCTGGGCTCAACCAATCCTCCTGCTTTAGTCTCCCAAGTAGCTGGGAGTACAGTTAGCCACCACCATGTCCAGATAATTTTTTCTATTTTTCGTAAAGACAGGGTCTCTCTCTTGCTCAGGCTGGTCTCAAACTCCTGACCTAAGGAGATATGCCTGCCATGGTCTCCCAGAAAAGCAGAATTATAGGCCTGAGACACCATGCCCAATCATGTTTGTTGTTTTGCCACGTGACAAGAGACTGGAGAAAGTACTTCAGAATTGAGGCTTATTTCAAACCAATTATTCAGAGTCACCAGCCAGAGATGCCAAAAGTTTGCTTTTATTCCAACATCATGTCATTATAAGAGAGTAAGCAAATAAAACTAGATTTGGAATCTAACCAAAGTATCTCCTATTGAGTCATATTATAGATTCCTTGGTGAAAGTTTGTAAACAATATTACCCTTTTAGCAAAACAAAATAAAAATTGTCCTTTTTTAAAATATTGTATTATTTTTATGAAAAATAAGTCCATTTGCATTCAGGAAAAGACAAAAATAAAGGAAGAAAGAAGCATGTCAGTGGGTGGAGTTCGGCGTTGGGGGGCTCAGTGCAAAGAGGTAGTTTGAAGAATTTCCAGGCTGTGTATCCTATCTGTGGTCATGGTTACAAAATTCTACAAGTGTGTAAAAACTCACTATAAGCCATAAAAGGGTGAATTTTGCTATTTGTAAATTTTAAAAAATTAAAATGAATCTATTTTAAAGTGACAGACGTTTGGGAGTTCATATTTGCATCATTAATTTGTCTGAAATATTGAAAAACATTTTCCTTTTTTTACAATAGATTGTAAAAATTAATTCATCTTGTTCTCTTTATTCAGACTATCATGAAGTTTTATAGTTAAGTAGAATGGAAAGAAAAAAGATACCAGAAGCAATAAACACAGAAGTGGAGCTGTGAAAACCCCCAGAAGAGTTAGAAATCAGGCCTGCTTTGCTGGTGCTAAATTTAACCAGGTTCTTCTCAGCACTGAGGCCTCAGGTGCAAATGAACACATCTGGATGTAACAGCAGCAGACTCACAGAAAGACACCAAGAAACAAAGGATAGATAAAATATTCTGTTACTGCACATGTGCCTTTCCATTGAAGTTACCTAATATTTCTTCCCAATATTACATGTGTTCTTGTATTTAAGTGTATTTACCTTCCTTAGCTACAAGCCAGGAGACTAAATGATTAAAGTCTTCGTTTATCTTTCTTTGCTTTTTCAATACTATTCTCATAAAAAAAAATTTACTTAAAAAATGCTTTAGGTCCTAAATCAATTGGTCAGAACTTTGAATTATTTCTCTCATTATTGAATTTGAAGCATCTGTTTTAAGCAACAAAACCATTTCCAAAATGAGAAAGGAGCTGTGGAGAGACCATGGGCTGTAGAATCATAAGGACTGCTCTCTGAACCCAGTTTTGTCATTGATGAGATGACCTTGGATAACAGTGATTATGGTGATGATCATGACACTGAATTCTTAGTCCTCAATCCAAGAAGGCTGAGATTGGCTTTGAAGATCCTGGAGCTGAAAATAATAGACTCTGCTCACTTCAATGCACAGGATTATTAAGTATCAGAAAAGACACGTGTTCTGGAATGGATACTGGGGAGGAATATATGACGTTGGGATTGTGCTTTTAATGCCACTGAATTGTAAACTTGCACACGGTTAAAATGTTAAATTATATGTTACATACTTTTACCACAATTTTAAAATGATGTGAAAACAGCATAGGTAAAGAATACACCTAACACAAGCCAGGAGACCCATCCCCTTCCATTCTTTATGAGAATTTATTCAGGTCTGATAATAATAACAGTCAGCAACCTGTTTGGTGTGAGGAGTCTCCCACACCTGAGGAGCTCTCCAAAGCTGGCTTTTATTTTGCTTTCTGCAGAAGAGCAATATTAATGCTCAAACCCAACTTACTACTGAATAAAACAAATTTGCCAAGAGGTCAGCTATGCCGCCTCCCCAGGACGAATAGGCTGGTAACAAAGTCTGGGAATTCTTGCTGCCCCACAGTTGTGCTATCTCTTTTCCACATCTATGCTACATGTTAAGAAAACTCACTTTGCTTGTTTCTATGTGAAACAAATTCAGAGTTTTAAAATTTATTTTCATGTTAAGATTATTCATAGTCAGGCATAGTTGATATAACCAAAAAATTTAAACACATACAGGGAGTATTAGTGACTTCTCCAGTCTGGAATTTTCTCCTGTGTGAGGGGAGCTTCATTGTCACAACTCTTAAGATTCTTCATGAACTTATCTTCAAGAAAACAACTTAATTAGATTATTGCTTTTGGAAAGACAAGTGAGGCATTAGTAGCCCAGCCTTTTACTCTTTCCTTTCACCGAGAAGCAAATTTGCTCACATATATTGTACATTGTCTTTTTTCTTATTTTTATTTTTTGAATGTTTTGTAAAAATGAGGTTCTCACTTTGTTTCCCAGGTTGGTCTCGAATGCCTGGCTTCAAGCGATCCTCCTGACTCAATGTCCCAAAGTGCTGGGATTACAGGAGTAAACCACCACACCTGGCCTGCATTGACCTTTGCTTCTTGTATTACCCATTTTATAGAGACCTGCCTCAATGTGACGGGATGCCTGATACTGTGTGTCTAGCCCAAGATTAATATTAGGACTGACTCTGTGTGTGGTGGAGTGTGTGCATGTGTGTGAACAGGCACGTGTATAAACAACATTCTTCAATATCAGTTTTAAAAAGAAGTAAATAAATTTGTTTTAATTACCAGCTAGTTCATAACTTAGGCAGACAAGAGGGATGTTACTTATTAAGCCTATCAAAACACCCCAGCATCTGCTACAAGGACTAATGAGTTTGAAAAGAGATAATTAATAAAATGGGGGAAGACTAGAGTATATGAGAAGTGATTGGGGTTTCTTCCATGCCTAGGCCAGTTAAGTTAAATTTGGGAAGATGCTTTATTAAAACAATTGTGTATCTAGTTGGTGATGTGTAAATCTTGCTTTTCTTTAGCAACGCCACAGGCCTCAGGAAGGACGATGGCCTTAGCAAAAGTCTGGAGCACACTGATCAGTGAGTACACCTCATACAGGGATTGTGCTTTAGCAAAGATTTAAGAGTGGAGATCTCAGCCAAATCCCTCAGCCTTGGGAGCCTTATCCAGACACCAGCTAGCCCTTACTACATCAGCAAAGGCTCAGCCATTTGCATGTGCAGGCCACCTGGAGCTTGGCCACAGCAAAGTTTTTGGACAGTAAGACCTCTGCTCATCTGCTGCTCACAGAGACATTGTAGGTAGGCACAAACACGCTAGTGTCTTTTCAACTAGGCTGAAAAGAGTTTTACTGGCCTTTTTAACTTGGGAGGGAGAGCAATGTTTTGCTGTAATTTCAACTGTCAAACAGCTGACTTCTACAGAAACACTAGTGAGGTGCTAGCTTTACAATGTTAATGCCAACTACAGTGTTTATGAGTGAAAGACAAGGTTTTAGGTTTTATTTTGTTTTCAAGTAAATAGTAATAGTACTAGCAGAAGTGGGGGATTGGTAAAGCTAAATTTTCTTAAAATGTTGATCATTTTGGAATCAAGGAGTTTGATGATGGAAGTTAACTGTATGACTATGCCAGCTTTTGTGAATTTTGATTCTAGGCCTGTCTGGCCCTTGTGTCTCATGTTAGTTTTTGCATTTAAGGTCAAGGAGAATACTGTAATTAATACACTTGGATCCAAAGTCTTTTAACCATGGTCTCAAGAATGACCTTTACAGTATCAACTAACACTAGTGAGAATAGACCATATCACAAAGTCCCAAAGCTGCAGAGGCTGGCAGGGGTGCAGAGAGAAGGGAACACTTATACACTGTTGGTGGGATTGCAAACTAATGAAGCCTTTTTGGAAAGAAATATAGAGAATACTTAAATGACTAAAAGCAGACCTTCCACTTGATCCTGCAATCCCACTACTAGGTACCTACCCAGAAGAAGAATGTCATTTTATTATAAGGATGTTTGCAGTTGAATGTTTATAGCAGCTCAATTCACAATCACAAAGATGGGGACACAACCCAAGGGCCCATCAATACTTGAGTGGATTAATAAACTATGTTATATGTTTACAATGGAATTCTATACAGCCATGGATTTAGAGAGCATTGAATACGTGGATGTAGAGAGCGATGAAATACTGTGCAGCCATAGATTTAGAGAGCATAAGTAAAGTATCTCAAGAATGGAAAAGCAAGCATTCCATGTACTCAATACCATGTTGAAACTAGTAGATTAACAAGATTTCTCTTGTGTAGTAGTCCCACACAAGAGAAAAAAAAAAATTCAAGGAGTGGAAGTTCCCACGTAACAGGTACAATGTTGGGATATATGGCACACTTCATGGGTGAAGGACTTAACTGCAACTCAGACTTTACCTTACAAATATAAACAGTATAATCTAATTGTAGGCACCCTTACATTAATCTGAAAGTTTTTTTATAAATTTCAAGAAAAAAATTTTTTTTTTCACTTAACAGGTAACTGAATATTACCTAGCTTTAATTTTAGAGATTGGAAATACTTCCTTGGTATTTATTGCCTTGTGTAACTGCCATTTTAAAATGATACATAGTAGTTCCTCCACATGCTTGGGGAATATATTCTAGGACCTCTAGTAGGATTCTAGGACCTAGATATATTCTAGGATCCCCAAACCCCCTGGTTAGTGCTGAACCCTATATATATTATGTTCTTTTGACCTAATAACCAACAGGGCCACTAAGTGATTGATAGGCAAATAGCATATACAGGGTGATTCTTGTCTTTGGTGCAAGAGTTTATTATGTTACGAGTAGATTATAGATTAGAATGGCCTACAATTTCAAATTCATATATTATTTATTTTTGAAATTTTCTGTTTAATATTTGTAGACCACGTTGACCACACATAACTGAAACCGTGGAAAGCATAAGCATAGATGGGGGGGTACTGTATTTTATAACCTCATTAAATGTCTGAAATACATATGTTTGTTTAACGCAGGTGTATTAACCTATATTATTTTTAAGAAATATTTTCAAAACTATGTTTATATATGTGAGTTTTGAAGTTAAATAATATATGCCTATCACTTGGGTTTTTTGGGTTTATTTTTGGTTTATGTGTTTGAGTTTTTGAAACTGAGTCTTACTGTGTCACCTTAAGGTAGAATGCAATAATACATTCTTAGTTCACTGCAGCCTGAAACTCTTGGACTCAAACAATCCTTCTCTTTCAGCCTCCAGAGTAGCTAGGATTATAGGCACATGACACCATACTAGGCTTAATTTTGAAATTTGTTTTGTCAAGACTGGATCTTGCTATTTCCCATACTGTTCTCAAACTTTTGGCCTCAAGTGATCTTGTGGCGTCAGCCTGCCATACCCTACCAAAGTGCTGTGATTATAAATGTCAGCCACTGGGCCTGGCTTCACCCAGTTTTTGACATAGAGTATTGCTAAGGCTATAAAAGTGTTTCTCACGTACCCGCTTGAACTTAGCTTTAAGTCACAGTTCATACAATTCTATTGCTTTTATATTAGGTCTTATTATGAAAACTTAACTCTAAATAAAATTATAACTTTTTTTTTGAGACAGAGTCTTACTTTGTTGCCTTCAGTAGAGTGCTGTGGGGTTATAGCTCACAGTAACTTCAAACTCTTGGGCCAAAGCAATCCTCTTGCTTCAGCCTCCCAAGTAGTTGAGACTACAGCCACCCACCACAATGCCCTTGCTTAGACTGGTGTCCAACTCCTCAGCTCAGGCAGTCCACCCACCACAGACTCCCAGAGTGCTAGGTTTACAGGCATGGGTCATTGCACCTGGCCTTATAAAATGATAATTAAATGTAGTATTGGTTGTTCTTATCTAGAATTTTTTAATAGAAAAACTGTAATGTGAGCCTGGCACTATATATGGCACCAGCCACATAAACCCAGGCTGGCAGGTTTGAACTCGGTCCGGGCCAGTTAAACAACAGTAACAACTGCAACCAAAAAATAGCCTGTCATTGTGGCGGGCACCTGTAGTCCCAGCTACTTGTGAGGCTGAGGTAAGAGAATTGCTTAAGCTCGAAAGTTTGAGGTTGTTGTGAGCTGTGATGCCACAGCACTCCACCAAGGGCAACATAATGAGACTGTCTCAAAAAAAAAAGAAAAACAGTAAGATGGATTCTGGTATTTTTAGGCAGAGTAAATATGCTAAAATTAACATTTCTCTTTCAGTTTAATGACAGTATGCAGTTGTGTCTTGTAATTTATAAAATCATTTTTAAAGGTGTCACACTGAATCTAGGCTGCCGATGATTACTTAGAAATTATGCAAATCATTTTTGACTCAGAAAAATGTCATCACCAAAATTCATATAAGTCTGGCAGCTGTCTTTATTGCTCTTAATACTCTACTGTAGTATGTATAGAAACAATGTAGATGAGTTTACTAGTAGGAAAGTAATTTGCATATTTGTACATGTAATATACCATTTTGGCTTTATTTTTATTAGATATATATCATTTTGTGCTTTTTTGTTGTTGTTGGGGATTCATTGAGGGTACAGGAAACTAGGTTACACTGATTGCATTTGTTAGGTAAAGTCCCTCTTACAATTGTGTTTTGCCCCCAAAAGGTGTGGCACAACCAAGACTCCACACCCCTCACGCCTTCCTTTTTGTGCATTTTTGTAATACAGAATGTTGAGGTGCAGTTTTATCTTAGGTATTATTGATGTATGTTTTCTTTCGTATTCTTTTTTCTCTAAGAAATTATTTTAGTTTGCTTTTTAAATTAAAAACTTTTTAAGAGATGGGGTCTGTCTTTGTCATCTAGGCTGGTCTCAACCTCCTGGCCTCAAGTGATCTTCCTTGTTCATACTCCTGATTATTGGCATGAGTCACTGTACCTGGGTTTCCCCAGTAAAACTTGGAGATATAATAACCATGGAGTGGGCAGTTTATCATCTATCTCCCTAGTTCCTTTAATTTTAGAAAACTGATCTTAACATATTTTATTGTGAAGGAAACCAAGTTAATTATAAAAATTCAAGTAATGGAGAGTATATTAAGTTGAAATAGTTTCTTTTCCTTTCCACCCTTTAAGGAAGTAACTTTCAGTAGTTTGATACATACTTTATTTATATTTAAACAGTTTTTAGCTATAATTGACACTCACTATTTATAATGTTCTAGAACTTCCTTGGGGTTTTTTTGGGGGGGGTTAATTTCACAGTGTGTTCATAGACATCTTTTTCTTATTATCTACAGGACTTCTGTTATTTCATTTAAAAGCTATTTACTCTTCCATTTTTGGAATGATAACTAATTTATCCAGTCCTCTATTGATGGAAGTTTACATTATTTTTATCATTTGGACAGATATTTTAGCTTTAAAATTTGTTACTAGTTAATATGCTTTTATCAAAATTAAAAGCTCTGGTTTAATAGTGCTCATTAATTATAGGTCTTTGGGCAGCTGCCCTGGTCTTATGGTCTAGGGGCCATAAACATTCCATTTCTATTCCTTCTTTTTGGACTCTCTCCTCTTTCCACACCCCATTCTTCATCTCCATTTGCGCTAGATGCCTCCCTTGTCCTTTATTGCTTCCCCTTTCCTTTCCCATCTCTCCTGTCTTAAACTTGGGTTCAGGTTAGAAGTGCGTGAGAGGAGAGGCTCATAATTATGTGTTCTGATGTAGAAATCCTCTGTTCTAGGGTAGAGAACCATCCTCTGGAAAAACTGGCAAGGAATGAATCCTGAGATTTCCTTCTTGGGATACTTCTTAAGTTTGTGATTTAGTGGTCTTTTCCCCAGAGTTCTTAGCTCTATAATTTTAAGCTTTATTGTTCACTCCAGCATACTACCATTTTATTCCTGTACTCACTCTTGAATAATGAATCTCAAAGAATGTTTTTATCTTCACTGAAATTCTGCTACCAGAGTATAATTCTTGCAATGTTTCTACAGTTTTGACGAAAAAATGCTCAATGTAAAATTTTCAGTTTTCTCCCAGTGTTCTTAAACATTTTGTTGCTTGTTATATCAAAAAAATACCTGAAAGAGAGTGAAATTATTTCTAAACAAACCTTGGAGAGTTATGGTCCAAGAGGGAAAATTCCAGATTTTGATAGGAAGTGGTGGTGGTGATGATGTTGGTAAAGAAAAGAAAATGATTGAGAATTTACAGTGATAAAAGGTTCCATTCACCCTTGCCTCAAACCATTATAATCCCCTTTTATCTCACTCTACCATATCATTTTTCCTACCCCATCATCATCTTGTCATTCTTTTCCTGAGTCTCTTTGGTCACTGGACTTACTATTCAGCCCATCAGAGCTCAAGGAGTCATTGTTTCCACAGTGGTGTTTGGAGATGCAATACTGTCCTTGGTGGCTGTATGCTGACTATTATTATTCTGGGTATACTGTAGAATAAATTGATTTTTCTGTGCTGACCTGAATATTTCATTGTTTCTGTGGAACATTCAAGCTTTTAAACATTGTTTTAGAAGATGTACAATGTGTAATTTTGTGGATTACAGATGTAAAATATTTTTCTTGCCTTTCAAGAATTTCTTTCTTTTCTCTTCTTTTGTTTTTAAGACATTATGTGCCCAGGCTACAGTTTCATGCCATCAGCCCTCCTGGGCTTAAGCTATTCTCTTTCTCTCTCTCTCTCTCCCTCCCTCCTCTTCCCCCTCCCTCCATCTGCTCCATTCTTTCTTTCTTTCTTTCTTTTTTTTAATGGAGCTAGTGTCTTGCTCTTGAACTCCTGAGCTCAAAGGATGCCGCCACCTTAGCCTCCCAGAGTGCTAGGATTACAATTGTGAGCCACTACTCACCACCCTGCCTTTTGGGATCTGAATAATAACATTTGTTTGATTATATATACATACATATATATATATGCTGGTTTTTACCGATGAGAAGAAATCTAGGCCAGACATGGTGACTCAAACCTGTAATCCTAGTAGTCTGGGAGCCCAAGGAGAGAGGATCACTTGAGCTCTCAAGTTTAAGATAAGCCTGAACAAGAGCAAGATCCTATTTGTACTAAAAATGGAAAAATTAGCCAGGTATTGTGGTACTGAGCTGGATTTGGCTCTTAGACTATAGTTGACCTCTGCTGTAGATAAACATGTACACATGTACCTCATTTCATGTGTAAGAAACCTCGAGGTCAGAGACATTAATTAATTAACTTGTATAATTGATAAATGGCATTTAAAATTAGTTGTTCTTTTTCTTAAAAATAGAGACAGAGTTTCACTCTTGTCATCCCCCTTCCCCTCCCCTGGGAGTTAAAGTGCAGTGGCCATAGCTCACTGTGACCTAGAACTCCTGGTCTCAAACAGTCCTCCTGAGTAGCTGGGACTACAGGTGTATGCCACCACTCCCTGCTAATTTTTGTATTTTTTTTTTTTTTTTGTAGAAAGAAGGTCTTGCTGTGTTGCTCAGGCTAGTCTCAAACACCTAGGCTCAGTTAAGGATCCACCCATCTTGGTCTTCTGAAGTGGTAGAATTATAGGTATTAGCCACTGCACCTGCCCCACTTTTTTAATAGAAGAAAATGTTTTTGTGGGGGGTGGAGGGCGCGGGCAGGCACAGTGGCTCACACCTGTAATCCTAGCACTCTGGGAGGTCAAGACAGGTAGATTGCTTGAGTTCAGGGTGTGAGACCGTGTCTCTAAAAATAGCCAGGCATTGTGGTGGGTGCCTGTATTCCCAGCCATAGGGAAGGCTAAGGCAAGAAAATTACTTGAGCCCAGGAGTTTGAGGTTGCGGTGAGCTGCGACACCACTTCACTCTTCTTGAAGGTGAAAAAGGTGAGGACTCTGTCTCAAAAAAAAAAAAATTTTTTTTTTAAATGTCCCTGCCTATCTTCTGTATAAAGAAAATGTAAATATGTTGGCTCAGCGCCTGTGGCTCAGTGGGCTAAGGTGCCAGCCATGTACACCTGAGCTGGCAGGTTCGAATCCAGCCCGGGCCTGCCAAACAACAATGATGGCTGCAACCAAAAAAATGGCCAGGCGTGTGGCGGGTGCTTGTAGTCCCAGCTACTTAGGAGGCAGAGGCAGGAGACTCGCTTGAGCCCAGGAATTGGAGGTTGCTGTGAGCTGTGATGCCACAGAACTCTATCCAGGATGACAGCTTGAGGCTCTCTCTCAAAAAAAAAAGAAAAATATGTTGTGAAAGAAAACCATTGTTTGGTAGGGCAGATTTTTACTCTGTTGGGGCCCACAGTTATGAAGACTTAATACTTTATTATTTGTGTTTAATTCTGTTCTGCTAGGTTTAGTCAGTAGTTAATGGATACATATGATATACCAGCTTCTCCCCAGTCATGTTGATTCAAAATATTTCAAAAATATATATATTTTTTAAAGTAGATGGTTCAAAGAAAAAAAAAAGTAGATGGTTCACCTTTTGGATCTTATTTCCCTTACCTTGAAAAACATTGCAAGGTAAGCAGATTATGTTGCTTGTCTAGCAGCATTTGAAACCAATTTTTAGCATCTGTTTTCTGAGTTAATTTCTGATCTAATAACGTAATAGGATAGCGCACAATCACTAATTTGAGCTCTATGTCATTGCTAGAGGAATTTTGATCTCTTTACACTGAACTTACTGAAATCCTGGTTATGACTTCTGCTTAGGACTTTTAAAATCTATTTTTCTAGAAGCCTGATGATGTCTGCAGAATTCTGGTACTGTAGATCATACTGTTTCTATAATATATATATATATATATATATATATATATATATTTTTTTTTTTTTTTTTTTTTTTTTTTTTTTGAATGTTTTAAAATATATGTTTCTCGAAGCCTGTTGTTTTCTGCATAATTCTGGTAATTTATATTTTTCTTTTTATATTATATATATATATATATATATATATATATATATATATATATATATATTTTTTTTTTTTTTTTGTAGAGACAGAGTCTCACTCTATCGCCCTCGTTAGAGTGCCGTGGCATCACACAGCTCACAGCAACCTCCAACTCCTGGGCTTAGGTGGTACTCTTGCCTCAGCCTCCTGAGTAGCTGGAACTACAGACGCCCGCCACAAAGCCTGGCTATTTTTTTGTTTTGTTTTTTGCAGTTCAGCCGGGGCTGGGTTTGAACCTGCCACCTTTGGTATATGGGGCCAGTGCCCTACTCACTGAGCCAGAGGCGCCACCCCATTTCTCTAATATTTATACTTGAAAATTATTATGGTGGTGGGGATCTTGATGACATGACTATTACAGTAGAACCAATATTATTTATTTGATCATTTACCTAATATCAAGGATTTTATCTTGGTTTAACTACCTTCATACACATTGTGCTTTCTTTCTTGTTACCATTAATCAATTCCATGTGTCTATGGAAGACCAGTCCTTCATGTGTGCACTAGATCTTATCCTGTACCTATTTAAAGCTATCACTCTGGCAATTCTCTTCTGTTTTTCCCACAATGACAGCTTTTTCCCATTCCTTTGCTGGATTACTGCTATTAGCTTACAATTTTACTTTATATATTTTTTTAAAAGTTTTTTCTGTCTCCATATTCTTACCCAGCTTAGCCCTATTTTTCTGCTTCCCTTTTATAGGAAAACTTTTTTTAAAAAGACATTTATACTCACTGTCTTTATTATTTTTCTTCTTTTTCACTATAGAATTCACCCAAATCAGACTGTATAGTATCCACCTCTCTGCTCAAAGGACTTTTGCCAAGGTCGCTAAGATTTTGACAAATCTTAGTTGACCTCTTAGTGCCATTTGACATAGTTAAATATCTTTCACATTCTTAACGATGTTCTTCACTTCAGTAATCCCTTGGTTTTCCTTTTCATTTCCTTTGCAGTTTTCCCTTATTTCTGTTACCTAACAAAGATGGAATGCTCCAGAATGCTGCTTTTCTTAATGTACTCATTTCCTGAGTTATCCAGTCTAGTTCTTTGGTTTAAATGTTATTCATGTTCTCCTATTTTGAAAATGGATAATTCTGGCTCATTTATGCTCTGACTCCACATTTGTCTTTTTCTATCTGTTTGATATTGCTATTTGAAGGTCTAATAACCATTTCAAATTTTACATGTCTAAAATGGAATTCTGGATTTTTTGCCTGCAACTCCATTTTTCCTCATCTTAGTAAATAGTGCCTCCATTCTTGACTCTCCTCAGGCAAAATACCTTCAGACTTTTCTTTGAGTCCTCTTTCTCTCATACCAACACTCAAAACTCTATAGGCTCTCCCTTCAGAATATCTAGTGTCTGACTCCTTCTCTTAACCTCTATTTGAAGTAGATAGGATTTATAACAATAGCCTAAGTTTTGAAAGTTAAAAATATTTCACTTGGAGTATAGGGAGTGAGGAGAAGAAGATAATTTCAGGCAGATGGGCAGTATAATGAAAAGTATGAACAAAGTTGAAGAGATTGATACAGTCAAGGGATAGGAGTTAGGAGTAAATTATAGCCAGAGCAAAGGTGTGGGATTTAAGAATGGTAGAAAATGTAGTTTGGAACCTGGATTCTTAGTTATCAGGACTTATCTCTTAGGCTACTTGTTCTTAGCTTTTTTCCACCCAACATTAGGACATTTGCCAATCCTTAATAGTAACTCCCTGGGGCAATAGTACTCTGTAAGTAAGGAGAAGAATTAGATCATCCCTCACCTCTCAAGATGATCAGCTATATTCCCTCCTTTGCCTGACCAAACCTATTTACATTTGCAAATCCTTGTGTGAGAGTCACTATTGCAGGTAGTTAGCCCCAGAGTAATAATTTTTAAAAGCAACACAATAACATGATGTGTGTGTGTGTATTTATGTTGCTTGGGCTCAAGTGATCCTCCTACCTTACTCTACTGAGTAGCTTGGACTACAAGTTCATGTCACCACTTCTGACTTACTGTGTTGTGGTTTTGTTTTGTTTTGTTTGAGATGGGATCTTCCTCTGTCTACCTGGCCTGGAGTGCAGAGGTGTGATCATAGCTTACTGTAGTTTTGAACTTTAACCTCAAGTGATCCTCCTGCCTATCAGCCTCTGGAGTAGCTAGGACTAAAGGCATGTACCACTATGCCCATCTTGAATTGTGTTTTAGGAATATAACTAGTGTAAAATCTGTAGGAGTAGGTATCTAATTATTTTCATTTTGAATGCTTGTGAATTTGTGAAGGCATTTTGTATTTGTGGGAATAATTTCTGTATCAATTTAGTAACTGGAGGATAGCTAGTGGGAAGCGTTGATTAAGAAGAATGTTTTTGTTTAATCTTTTCTTAAGGGATTGTCCCCAAACACAATGCCATTGATAGTCCTGTAGTGTTTGACAATAACTGAGTGCCTCTTTTCATTTTTTTTCTAATTCTTTAGGAACGCCTTTTTACCCAAGTCAGCCAGTATATCAGTCAGCACCTATCATAGTGCCTACGCAGCAACAGCCCCCTCCAGCCAAGAGAGAGAAAAAAACTGTAAGAGATTTTTATTAATTTTTTAATTTTAAATTTGAAAGTCTGTTCACTTACCAAATAAGTTTACCCAATCGTTACTTATCTCAGTTCATGAATAACTGTCATTTTTTTCTTCTTCTTTTGCATTCCTACCACAAGACCTCAAGGATTTTTAGGAACATATAACTAGAAGTTATACATTCCATTTGCATAATATCAAACTTCACTATTCACTGAGCTGGTTGTGCTACTTGACAACATGCACTCCAGCTTTATAAGTGGAGGGGTTTAACATGCCAAGGTCTCACTCACTGAGAGGAATTTGAGCTCAGTTCTCATGTACTGGCTCTCCCTTAACTCCAGTCCTGATCGGCTCTCCATTCGAGTATAAGCTGACAAAAGAAAGTAAAAGCAAAGAGAAAATGAGCTACAGTGTTAAGGATGGGGAGAGAAATCCTTCCTGTGGAATAGGTATATTTTAAAAACAAAGTAGAATTTAGAAAATATATCCTCTGTTTTAAATAAGTGTATAGGGGCTTTGCCTGTAATTAGAGTGTAGTAATACAAAATTAAAATTGTAGAACATTTTATAGAAGAGTGGCTTGTGATCTCTTATCTGTCGAAACACACAAAATAGGTGGTGTTTTTAATCAAGAGAGACTCCCGCTGACTCCCACTCACACAGATAAGATAGGTGAGAGTGACATTATAGCAATACTCTTGAAGTACTCTAATAAAAATTAATGAGGTTCAAAACTAGTACTTTATTATTAGAAACAAGTTACTTGTGCACATGTCATAATAAACAGGATAGTGTACTAACACTAAAAAGACACTGGTCTTTGGAAATGTTGAATTATTGCATAAGTTGCAGAAAAACATTCTCAGAATGTAGAAAAACTATATAATAATAAATGAGACAATGAAAATCGAAGACAGCAATAATAGATGTTTACTAAAGAAGAAAATAGAAAAAACGAATCTGGCTCAATGCCTGTAGCTCAAGCAGCTAAGTCGCCAGCCACATACACCAGAGCTGGTGGGTTCAAATCCAGTCCGGGCCTGTCAAACAACAATGACAACTACAACCAAAAAATAGCCAGGTATTGTGGCAGGCACCTGTAGTCCCAGCTACTTGGGAGGTGGAGGCAGGAGAATTGTTTAAGCCCAGGGGTTGGAGTTTGCTGTGAGCTGTGATGCCATGGCACTCTACCCAGGACAATGGCTTGAGGCTGTGTTTTAAAAAAAAAAGAAAAAGAAAAAATGAATCTAAGCTATCCTTAAAACTGTATTAGAAATACTTCTATACCTGCAAAAAATAGCTGATATTAGAAATCTTAATTGAAGAGCTGCTCCCCTAAAAGATTTTAGATCTAGGTGATTGTATTAGTAATTCCTTGATATTCTCAAGCTACCTTGATTAAAGTATAATGGTAATAAATAGCAGGGGACCCTTCAAGTCTCACCTTGGAGTGCCTAGACCTACGTACTCCATCTCTAATACAGTTATCATCCCCACTGATAATCTGTTAGCAAGGTAGCCTTTAGAATAAATAAGTCCATACACACAACTGTGCATATTTTTCACTTGCTAGTATTATCCTGATGATAATTCTTTTTACTGGCTGTGTGGTATTTAATTATAAATATGTAAGATAATTTTTGAACGGTTGTGTTCTTGGCCTTTAGCTTCTTTCTTTGCTGGAAAAAACACCATTGCAGTGAGCATCCTTACATATATATAAGGTTGTTTGCAGGATAAATTCCTGTTCCTAAGTCATAGGATATGTATATTTTCATTTTGTTAGAGAACCTCAGGGAACCATTTAGGGCATTTTAAACTTTGTTTTACACAGTAACTTCCATATATTAAAACTATTTTATAAAACTTGTCTTATAATAAGCATTGTAAATAAAATCTATCTGATAATTCATATAAAACAAATATAAATAAATCTAGAAATCCAATCAACTGCAATTCATTTAGCTTGTTATTCATGATTAGTTAATGTCAAAGCTAATGGCCTAAATTTCTTTGAGTGACTCCATATGGATCTATGATTGACGTAAAGTCAAATGTGGTGATTATTATTACCTTTGATATTTGACAGGTTTCCCATTTCACCTTTAACTCTTCAATATGCCTATAAATCTGCAACAAAGACACATCTGTGTGTTTGCTATTTTATTTAACGTTGTAGATAAGAATTCGAGATCCAAACCAGGGAGGTAAAGACATAACAGAGGAGATTATGTCTGGAGGTGGCAGCAGAAATCCTACTCCACCCATTGGGAGACCCACATCCACACCAACTCCTCCTCAGGTAAGCCAGAGTGAGCTATGATGGATGAAGGTGTTTATTTGTTCACTAACTTCTACTGATCTCTTCTTTTTTTTCTAATAGCCACTTTCTGTACTTTCCATTTTCATCATTTGTCTCATAGCCTCAAGTATCTAAATGGTATTTTAAACATAAATACATATTGTTTCTCTTTGCAAATTATTATAACTTCAATTTTTATTGGTAATAAATATTCTATGTATTGGAATCACATTCAGAGCACAGCTGCTGCTACTCTTCCTAATGAGCTTTTGCATGTTACCAAAAGGAGCTGTATTCCTATGGAAACCTCTTCATTAAATGAATATTTTATGTTTTTACCATTGAACCTTGAGAATTAAATGCTGCACTTTTTGTTAATGCTAACATTAAGATTGAAAATTTAAATATTTTTACCAAGTGGCATTGCTTAAGATGATTGCCTGTTGCCTGCATTATTAAGAGCATATTAGGATGTGTAACAGGTGTACTTGTCACCTTTTAGAACTATGTAAATGAGCTTAAGTGAAGAGTGTCTTATTTAATTACAGTCATCTCTCAGTTTCCATAAAGTTCAAAGATACCACCTCCATTCCTTTGAATAACAAAATCTAAAGATGCCTAAGACTCTCCTATGCAATGGCACAATATTTACAATATGATTTATGCACATCTTCCCATATATCATAAATCATCCATGGATTACTTACAATACTGAACTGTTACAGTCATTATTATATTTTTTTATTGTTTTTTTTTTTTTTTTTTTGAGACAGAGCCTCAAACTGTCACCCTGGGTAGAGTGCTATGGCATCGTAGCTCACAGCAACCTCCAATTTCTGGGCTCAAGCAAGTCTCCTGCCTCCTCCTACCAAGTAGCTGGGACTACAGGCACTCGCCACAACACCCAGACGTTTTTTTTGGTTGCAGCCATCATTGTTGTTTGGCGGGCCTGGGCTGGATTTGAACCCGCCAGCTCAGGTGTATGTGACTGGCGCCTTAGCCACTTGAGCCACAGGTGCCGAACTTTATTGTTGTATTTTTTAAAAGTTTTTTCCAAATATTTTTGATGTGAGATTGGTTTAATATTTGGCTGCACAGCACAACCTCTAGATATGAAGGGTCTCTTGCAAATTCTTTCATTGTATGTGCCTTTTTGTTTCTGGCAAAGAATGTTATCATAGTCTCCTAAGATTTCACTTTCTTCCTTTTAGAAATCAAGACATTCTAGAAGCAGCTAGAGTTTAGTAAAGTAACAGATTGGAATTCCACAGATTTGACAAGATTTTTATTTCATTATTGGGTCACTTTGAATTTTGGTGTTTTGGGGGTGGGGGTTCATTAAGCAGGCCTGGGAGGGATTCGAACCTGCCACCCCCAGTGCACAGGGCTGGCACTCTAACCACTGACTTACAGGCACCCAGCCAAAATTTTGATGTCGGAAACAAGTGGTTTTTTAAATTTTTTTATTTCTTATTTTTTTGAGGCAAGAGTCTCACTTTGTTGACCCCGGTAGAGTGCCTTGGCGTCATAGCTCGTAGCAGCCTCAGATTCTTGGGTTGGGCTCAAGTGATTCTCTTGCCTCAGCCTTCCAAGTAGCTGGGACTGCCACAACTTCTGGCTACTTTTTTTAGAGGAGGTCTTGCTCTTGCTCAGGCTGGTCTCAAACCTGTGAGCTCAGGCGATCTACCCACCTCGACCTCCCAGAGTGCTGGGGTTATAGGCATGAGCCACTGCGCCCAGCCTGCAAATGATTTTTAGATCTTAAAAATTGTCTAAAGTGAAGCTAGGGTTGTTGGCATGCTAGGTATAGTTCTAGCTGCTCAGGAGTCTGAGACTGGAGGATCACTTGAGCCTAGTTTAGGCAACATAGTGAGAACCTATATTTAAAACAAAAAAATTTTCTAACATGAGAGGCTAGCTTATAAAAATGGATAAAAGCAAGGTTACTAAGGAGTAGAGGACATCTTTTTTTCTTTTATAAATGGTTGGTGAGGGGTTCCTCAGAGCCCATTTTACAAACAAGTGATGTTAGATGATCAAATATAAGGCATTTCAGAATGATGGACTATTTACTGACTTTAGTAGTATAGAGTAAAAAAAAAATAGTTCTTAAAGGCTGGGCATGGTGGTTCTTGCCATTAATCCCAGCACTTTGGGAAGTGCTGGTGGGAAGATTGGTTGAAATCAGGAGTTCAAGACCAGCTTGGCAATGTAACAAGACTCCATTTACACAAAATATTTTATTATTTATTTATTTATTTATTTGAGACAGAGTCCCACTATGTTGCCCTCGGTAGAGTGCGTGGTATCACAGCTCACAGCAACCTGAAACTCTTGGGTTCAAGCGATTCTCTTGCCTTAGCCTCCCAAGTAGCTGGGGATACAGGTGCCCGCTATAGTGCCCACCTATTTTTTGTTGCAGTTGTCATTGTTGTTTTAGCTGGTTCTGGGAAGGTTCGAACCCACCATATTTGGGGGTATGTGGCTGGTGCCGTAACCACTGTGCTATGGGCACCGAGCCTCTACAAAATACTTTTTAAAAACTAGCCAGGGGCTGGATGGAGTCCTTAGGTAGTTTTTCTACATAAGAGATTATGTCATCAACAAATAGAGACAATTTTACTTATTCCTTTCCATTTAGAATGCCTTTCATTTATTTTTCTTGCTTAATTTCTTTTTTTTTTTTTTTTGAGACAGAGCCTCAAGCTGTCACCCTGGGTAGAGTACTATGGCATCACAGCTCACAGCAACCTCCAATTCCTGGGTTCAAATGAGTCTCTTGCCTCTGCCTCCCAAGTAGCTGGGACTACAGGCGCCCGCCACAACGCCCGGCCATTTTTTTGGTTGCAGCTGTCATTGTCGTTTGGTGGGCCCGGGCTGGATTCGAACCCGCCAGCTCAGGTGTACGTGGCTGGCGCCTTAGCCCGCTGAGCCATAGGCGCCGAGCCCTTGCTTAATTTCTTTAGAGAGGGCTACCAGTGCTTTGTTGAAAACAAGTGGTGGGCCTGGATGTAGGGGCTCATGCCTGTAATCCTAGTACTCTGGGAGGCCAAGGTGGTTCAGGAGTTTTAGACCAGTTTAAGCAAGAGCAACACCCCTGGCTCTAAAAAAAACAGCCAGGCATTGTGATAGGCACCTGTATTCCCAGCTACTTCGGAAGCTGAGGCAAGAGGATCCCTTGAGTGCAAGAGTTTGAGATTGCTGTGAACTAAGACAGCATTCTACCAAGGGATGACCAAGTGAGATTCTTTTTTTTTTTTATTGTAGAGACAGAGTCTCACATTATCGCCCTCAGTAGAGTGCTGTGGCGTCACATAGCTCACAGCAACCTCCATCTCCTGGGCTTAGGCGATTTTGCCTCAGCCTCCCGAGTAGCTGGAAGCACAGGTGTCCGTCACAACGCCCGGCTATTTTTCTGTTTTGGCAGTTCGGCCGAGGCTGGGTTTGAACCCGCCACCTTCGGTATATGGGGCCAGCGCCCT